>JBAJNP010000347.1:0-103341 GCA_036877545.1 Yasuhikotakia modesta
CACCGATTTTCCTTAAAGGCATTCTCCCTAACCCTCATTTGAATTCTTTCAGAAAAGCATACTTGCTCTTTACAATTATGACCTCTGCTTAGTTTAATATTTTTGCTAGTGCCCCAATACAGGCCAGATGTCCATTTATACAATTCACTCTTATTACAGCCCGTTCGGCTGAACAGCTGTTTAGTTAAATTGAGTATGACCATGGAGTGGATCCCATTGCACTGTTCATGTGAAAAATGCACCACAATCACGCTCTTCCCTTTCATTCAGTCGACTCCTGGGGAGCTTAATCCCCGGTGAAATAAAGCAAAGAGTCCACTGGTCAGAGTGTTCAGCTGAGTGATTCACAGGATTAAAAAGAGAAGGATGGGGTGGTGTGTAACTTGCTGCCAGGGCTCACAGCATGTTCAGCCAGCTACAACTGAGAATACTTCATTGAAGACATTGAAGGGAATATGTTTATAATCTTCAAGGCAAAGTGCAATGAAGGACTAGGAAAAATCTATTGATATGGCAGAATATTCTTCTTATTATTGTTATTATTCTAATATTATTATATAGCCAAACATACAATCGGTTGTAGCTTTGCCAACACTTTAACAAAATATTTGCAGAGAAAATAAATGATTGAAAATTTGCAATAAAATAATTAAATTTATACTTAGTATTCTTATCAGCATCATTTAAATCTAAATGTTTAAGAACATTTAACAGTATAAGAGCTTTTATCCTACAGATGATTACACTACAGTGTCACACTACTGTGGAGTTTAAATTCGGACTGAGTTATTTCCTGACATCCAAAGTACCTCTGATAATGTCTTCTTGTTAGCTAATCCATTCAAAACCACCAACCACAATCTACACCACCAAGCACTGGAATCATCATCTACAAAAAGTTAAACAGCATATTTTTTGCCATCTCTCCTCTTGTGTGGTGATACATCATTTAGCCAATAGGAAAACAAAACACTAGAAACAAAAACTAGTGGCTGCTTGAATTTGTAACAACACATTTGTTACAAAGACTGACAAGTGAATACACCCTCAACTAATGAACATTTAGTTGAGGGTGTATTCACTTGTCAGTCTTATCTTTCATCAGTTATCCCCATTAGACAATTCCATTCGCAACTGAAGATAACACGGTGTGTCTGTTACAAAAATGTGCAGGCCTTCTGAAGTTACTCAAAGTTTCCAATTGTTTTTCTCCAACCAGAAACAGCAGTGAACTTCTATTCACCTGTTTCTGCCCTCAGTTAGTATAAATACTGGTTCCAAGAAGAGCACAAAAGTGAATAAGGAATGAAGTGTATCATGCGCACCAAGATTCAAGCACTGGCAATCAGTTTGTGCCAAACCGATCTAATTACAACACTTGGGCCCTTTGTTTTCACATGAGCCCTGGGCCATAACAATGGGAAACTAGAAAAATATTACTGGAGCAAGCTTTGCGTAAACCTCCATTACTCACTGAGATTACTGTTATGGAGACAATTCAAATGCATTGAGCTAGTAGTAAGCCCAGGTCATCTGGAAAAAAGCCTGAGCTATCTGAGACTTTGGGTTTTTGAAGCATTCTATTAGCTGCCAATGCAAACTGAAGCAGCTCAGCCAACTGCATTTTAGACTTTATTAAGTCTGACCAAGAAATCATACAGTGTGTTTGCTAAAACAATCCAAACTTACAGGACATTCCCATATGGCTGGACCAATTACAGCATCAACAGTGCTAGAACAGGAGCTGGGGCTTTGCAACCTGCAACATCTGTTTAAGCTCCACTGCTTGGCTGTCCACTCATTTGGGTGCATTTGAAGGTCCACAGGGCCCGGAAACATCCCTTTACTTGTAAACAATTGGTGGAAAACTTTGTCGTGAGACAACACCAAGGTCGGTAATTATCTGTTATTGTGCACAGCTGGGTTACTCCAAAATCTCCACATCCACTTACACAGAAATACTGTAGGAAACTACAGGTTATCATTCAATCCACTGAGACATGCTTAACATGTTTGTCTGCAAGCAGTGTCTTCCTTGAGGTTACCTTTATTTCTATTCATAAAATTGTAGAATGTTTGTGGTTAGCTAAACGCTGCATCTTGGAATACAGGAGGCAAAGCATTGAAGAAGTTAAATGACACAGAACAGGAAGCTGTTCACCAAGGCATAGCAATCAGTTTTCCCAGTGAAGTCAGAAAAAGACCAATAGAAAGTTTCCAAAGACATTCTTCAAAAGAAAATTAAATAATGATAGCTGGAATTCCTCTGTCCTTTCATGCTAGAGATCAAATAGGTATGGATTTCATTTAAACACTTTCTAGGATCCCCAGGAACAGACTCAGGTCTAAAAGAACAAGATTCAGATAAACAGAGTTCCATTCACACATGCACACACTCAAACACAACAATAACATTCAGTTATTCAGTAATGCTTGGAAGTTTAAAAAACAAATGGGCTTTTCTCCAGAAATTTTTCTTATTCCCTTTTTTTGTAAGTAAGGATACTTAACATTCAACCACTCTCACATCTGGGAGCCATTTTGCAAATGCAACATCTGTGCCTGGCACCTGATACAACAGGACTGATGCTCTGGAAATACAATATTAATATTTTACTGGACCTAATCCAGGTGTGCGGCTTAACGGTGAAATGGGCAATAACCTGCACATTTTTGTTTCATTCAGACAGCAACTAAGGATCAAAACGGACTGGCAAGAGATCCAGACCAAAATGCAACCTGGCAGTCACAGATGAGACTGATGAGAAGTATGAGCAACCTGATACCTAAAGCGTGCAAGGCGGAACAAAGAAGAAGTAATGGACGTCAAGGAAACGTCACTGGAAATTGTAAATGGAGCCAATACATTTCATGACAGAAATTCAAACGATTCCATGAGGATTTTTTTCCACTTGTTTGATAATACAGATTCAGTGGAAAATGTCTGACGGTTAACACCAGTTCACCAGTACAGTTTTCTAGGTTCAATTGGCTACAAATTAAGTTGCATAACTATAACAGTTGCTTCTGAGAAGGTAGAAGGTAGATGCTGTGACATAAGCACAACAGAAAGAGATCTGGGTGGTAAAACTGGGTGTTTTTTTTAGCATTTAAAATTTTAAGTCAAGTCTTGCCAAGGTTCTGAGGGCTTAGAGTGACAAATGGCACCTCAAGAGAGATTTTGAGTTATGCTTGCGTCAAAAGAGGACACCTGATAAGTTCTAGGAAGATGTTTGGCTAAGAAAAACAGGAAGAGTTATGCTTTGTGAAGAGGAAGAACATTGAATTATAATGCTTCAACAGGTTGAAGTTACTTAAGACACAGCTTTGAATGAAGGTCAGCTGAATAACAGCAGCAGACTTAGGATTTATTGACCAGATTTGTTTCCATCTTTGGTCAAATGCAGTGAAGACAAACCTCCGCTATGACGCTCAACTACTACATCAGTTCATCAGATGCAGTGACCTCTGTGCTTCCTTTGGAATTTTAGTGACTACCCTACCCATATCTGCTTTCCTCATTTGTCTCACCGTAGCAACGCTCGTCCACTGACTCCTAATATCACCCACTCCATCTTTTTCTAATACTAACCTCCATGTCCTTATCCTCTACATCTGGTTTTCTGTCCTCTGCATGTGCAGCTGTCCCTTCTCCTGAAACATCTTCTTAGCTTGCACTTCACGTCTGTCGGCTAATTTCCTCTGTGCCCTTGCAGCTACTGCTGTTTTCTCCAGTGAACTCTGGCTGTTTTTGGTTTCATTGCTCGGTCAAAAAGAGCAATGGGTAACACATTTGTTCTGTCCTCTGACAGATATGATCTCCAGATGGATTCATCAGCCTCCACTGTCAAAGCCGCCAGAACGCAATCGTGTTGGACGTTTCTTGTGAAACCTCAGCTGATGCAGACATGAGGCATGCTATATGACTTCAGACTGACGTCTAGACACAAGCTTTATTATCCACAACAAGTCAAATCCTTTGAGATTTATAATGATAAATAAAAGTACTTAGGGTTAAACAATGCAATGGGCTTCGTTAGACAGGTAGTTTATAGGGCTGCTTCTGAACAGGGTTCTGATTCGATAATAGTTTTTCTGATAATGTAAGTTAATACAATATCCATTTTTATTACATTTTTGTTGTACCATTAATGTCGATGATATGATTAGGATTGATTAGCTGGAGGGGTGGTAACTGAATGGCTGTAGGTAAAAATCCCACAGTAACTGAAGAACTATAGTCTGGAGCGAGGCACTTAATAAATTATTCCAGGGGAGTGACCCTGTTTTAGGCCTACTGGAAGCCTATTGAAAGCACTTGCTAAATATAAATAAAATTATGCAATAGAAGGTAGCAGATAAATATAAACAGTTAACTTACATTGTGAAAATGTATTGTATACTGATAATATTATAAAGTGGTTATTTCAAAATGGTCAAAACAAAACAAAAACTGTCCTTTGGGTAAAATACGTCTTTAAGGGGGTTTAATTTCTAAAGACAACAGGGAGATAAAACTGTCCAGAAACTGCCCAACACCCAATTACATAACCAGACAGAAATGCTAAAATTCCACATATTTTAGTATTTTATGAATCATCTCATGGAAACTTGCATGACATGATACTTTATCAGTCAGTCTGTACTGAGTGAAAGGCAGGTATGCAAATGTGCATTTATGTGTTTCAGCTGTGTGCATTTATGTGTTTATTTTTAACTGCTTTTGATTATGCAATTATGAATCACTAATATATTTTCACATTCTTTCAGTAATAAAACCCTAAAAATAACAAACTGCAAGTAGAATATTTCAAGATTGATTATCTCACTGTGTTTCACATTGATGTTTCGCATGAAAAAATGATAAATATGTAATATGAAGACATCAGCAGGTTAACAGAACTTTGAGCATGTACCCTTTGTTCCACATTTGGTTGGATTTAAAAATGTGTGTATGTGTGTTAGCGGAACTTCTGCATTTTGGGTGTACAATACCAGGTTCACATTCTAACAGTGTTAGTTTTTTTACTTTATCAGCTACTGATTTGGATCAAAGCATCAAACTTGACTTGTTTTATAATAATTAAAATACTGATTGTGTTTTACTGTGACAATAAAAGTGGCCACTAATTTTTTAATTTTTACAACAGCTTGATGTAATTTACTATTACCTAAGAATCTATTATGTGTAACTTTAATTGTATACTGTTGGTGATTAACTGTTTTTTTCTGGAAATATTTTTACTACTTGATCCTGGAAAAGCTAAAAATCTGCTTTTTACTTTTCTAAAAGTAGAACTTGTAACTAAAAATTGTCGCTTGGAAAGTAGCTTTCCTTACCCTAATGTACATGTAGACTAACCTGTGGGTTGCTGAACGCCTGCTGAATGTTGTTGATATTGCCACAGGGTACTCCTGTGCCCTCAAAGCGTCTCAGCCACTCCCTCGTCGTCTCTTCCACAAATCTACAAAGGAAGAACTCTGAATGAAGGTTTTGAGATGGACAGAAGGGAGCAGTGCAAGGACACAATACAAAGAGAAAAATGTAAGTCATATGCGGCCACATCCCCTCCATGTCCCTTCAGGACAAGAGCTTTAATGACATGAATGCCCGAAAACCACCAGCAGCCTTTAAGACATTTGACTTAATATGCCCACTGTAATTAAAGTTCTTCCAGGCTTCTTTTTCCAATAATACTGCAAACACATAAGGCTTCTCATATTGTTAAAACTCTCACACACGATGCTTTGACCTTTAGTAACTGGTGCTGATTCGTCCAATCAGAATGTGCTATTTGAATTTTGTACAGACAAGAACATTTGTGCATGACAAAGTTATTGTCTGGAAGGATTCTTTGTGGGTTCTTGATCAAAGTGCTCAAATGCCTACAATCATTGATTTTGCTTTTTATTTGAAAGACTTCCCAGGTTTCTTGATTGAAAACGGTCCTGTCATTTTGTGAGCCACTCAGCTACTCCAACCCACCATAATGTTACATATTTGTGAATTGTGAGCTCATTGGATCATGAAAAGCATGTCAGCCATATCAGAATGCAGCCAAACACAAATGTAAACTTGCAGTGGACAACTCTGTCACAGGTTTTTGACCAGCTTGTGGAGGCTACAAGATCTGGTGAAGGTCTTAACATTGCAAACAAATAAATATTGTAGAAATTTGTCTACTGGTTAACATCAATCTACTGGTCAACAATAACCAAAAGCCAACATGGCCTGTGAAGTAATTAGAAGTCATTTCAGAACAAGATATGACAAAGATTTGATGTTTTATGTAAAATTTATGTTGACATACCTCTCAGACAAAATCTGCAGCAGCTCTTTGCGATGCTCAACTCTTAGCGTGTTGCTTTTGTATTTCTGGCTATCTGCCACATCATTTAAGCTCAGAACCTTGACAAACAGACAGATTATATGGCACAACCGTTAGCAAATGTGAAGCATATCCAACAGTCAAAATGAATGTAAAATACAACTATTTGTAGCTTTATTTTGCAAAAATAAAGCTTACAGTAAAAATGGTACAGTAAAAGTTATCTGCTTACTTTACACACTTTCATAAATTGTTGGTCATTTCCTGCTGCCACAATCAAATATCCATCTTTGGTTTTGAAACCCTGCGAACACAGGGTATAAGTATACAGAACACTCTCAAAACTAAACTGTTTAAGTAATAAAGAAAAATACTAACTGCTATAAACAAATGAAATGTAAATTTTCAAAAGGCAACAAAAATGTCACTTAAATTAGAATCTCATATTTGTTTTAATATTTTCTCTAGGTTTTTCCCATTTAAAGAGATAGATAATCAAAGTAATTGTTTACTTACCTACATGTTTCCAAACTTCAACAATTTTCTGTAAAGTATTTGTATGTGCTTTTCTCTGTTGAAACTAAAGCTTTTTGTGAGAAATCAATGTATGCTTTCTGCCTATTTAAATCAAGACCCGTACTGATATTATGGTGGTTTATTGTGCTTCTTTTACAGTAGTCATTATGAATGACTGTTATCATACAGGTTATGAGTAACATAAGGGTGAGAAAATGAGGGCAGGATAATCACTTTTTAGTGAACTGCAAGTTTAACTGTTACATCCGACAAGCCATTTATGTGCTAAATTATGCTACTTAATAGACGGCCAAAATGAAATATTTATAGTCTTTTCCAATATGAGCGGCTTGTAGAAAATCTTTTAACAAAAAATCCAGGCCTTGAATTAGCCTGACCCACAAATTCTTCAGGCCGAACTTTATGGATCCATGCTTTAAAAGCTGCCATTAGCAGATTTGTAGATTTGGCATTAGACTTTTTTGTAGTCTATATCAGACTACATTAGGCACAATGCCCACTGGTAAAAGTCCTATGTTCACACAAAAGCAGTCAAACCAATGTTTCAAAAGTTTCTTAGTATCGCACAACTATCACAGGATATTCATTCTTGGTTAGGTTCAAAGGTCACAGAGGTTAGAATAAACAATAATCCACAACAAATATGCACAATACACACTGAAACTGCCTAGAAACAGGAAATTGCCACACATCCAAAACCGAGCAGCACCTCTGGGATGCTCTTTTAATTCCAGTAAAGCCACATTCAATGGGAATCAAACTGCTTATGTTTAAAATGTCAAACAAAATAATTCCTCCCACAGATCATTTCCTTTTCTATTGTCAGCATCCTGTGAAAGAAAAATCTCGACTAGAACATCCAAGCAGGCCCAAAGTTCACCTAACGTGACAATCTCAGATGCAATCCATCAGCTTCCATCGGACCATCTGCATGAGTAAATCAAGACATTGCTAATTGTCTTTTGGCCACAACAGCACACCTTAGAACAAAGTGTGCATTCATTGCTCTAGTCTCTCTTAGCTCAGGCCTTTGGTCCGTGTGTTTATTCTGGTGCCCCCTGGCAGTACAATAGGCTGAACGAGAAACAAAGTGCACAAACCACAGTTAATGAGACAGTGTTTTGACTAAATGCAGCCCATCAGATTAAATGATTTAAAATGAATAAATCAAGCATGGGCCAAGAGGTCACATGCCCGGGGACCAAGTCCAGGAAGCAATGGGAAAGCAAACACAAACACATCAGGAAAACAAGAACACACACAAATACACACAATCTTAGTGTGGGTCTGGTGAGACTTGTAGAGCAACAGACATTCAACCCCGCCATCAGGATGTTTCCAAACTTGTGTGAAGCACCCTGGGGCTTGAGCGCTTGATGGCACTTGTGTTTACAAAGATCCCAATGTTGACCAACCTGATGTCATTTCTTGTTGTGCATAGTTGCACGCAGGGCCCAAAATTAACATTTGTCAAACGCCAATTGCGATCCCGCCCCGGCAAATTAATTAAAATGCCAGCTGCACACAAGGTCCAAAACTGACACTGACCAAGAGCCAATTGTGGGTAAAATTTGGCTTTGGTGAGAAATAAACATTGACGGTTGGCCAATAACTTTATTAGGAACTGTAAAGTAATACATGGTTTTCATTTCCTTGTAAGAACAATAGCGTGACCTTAGCATCACTTTGTTTATTACTTAAACAAAAAATATGAGTTTTTCTTAGATGCCAAAAATGTTCTGATGCCCCAAAACATCAAGTCACTAAAATAAAAATTTGCAAAAGAAAGTCTCAGAATGTCTATTTTTGAAACAAGTGTTATTGTGACATGATAACATTTGCTCTTTGTTCCAAATCTGCAAAACATCTCAAGTTTCAAAGGCACCTACAAACTGCATGAAAACAGTTTGATCAGAACTTGAACTTTTGAAAAAAGCTCATAGGTTCCTCTTTTGATATCCTGTATGAGACAGTCGTTGCAGTAAAGTAGCTTAAATGTAATATCACCATGTTTTAAAGCTGTGGCCTAGTTGCACACTGAGATGTTTGATTTGTTTTACTAAAGTTACATTTACCAAACCTAATTATCACCTGAAGACAAATTGTACTACACCTGCTACTCATGGCAAAAATTAGCTTATTGCATGATATTATACTGTAAATATTCATAATCCAGAAATAAATCTAAAGTATCTAAATTTGCAGTATGATAGATCAAAACTGAATTCTGTTAATGACGTATTCTAGGTAACAAGTGTACCATGCCAGTGCTAAAAGTATCAGGCCTCAAAGAATGTAGGAATAAAGGACAAATTCAAATTAAATTTAACAATTCACCAGTTTAATGTTCTATTTCCACAATATCCATTTTAAATGATTCATTAATTGATGTGTTTTTTAAATAATAAGAATGTTAACAAAAAGAAAAAAAAATGCTTTATGATTTATTGTTTAATTTGATGGTCCAGAATATAAAAGAAAGATTTGGTGTGACATCTCCCCTGCAGCCTTATGGTGACCCTGCTGATATATGACATATGCCATGAAAAAAGTTCTCACAAAACAAAAACAAAGCCCTCTATAATCACTACGTTATTGATTATATTTTATCATAAATGCTCTATGGGATTAGACATGGCATCCCAAACAAGTGTTGCAGGCAGGCCAAATGGCAAAATTATATGATGAAGCAGGCAAAGCAAATCGTTGTGTCAATCGAAAGACGAATAGTGAAAGAGCAAGAGAGGTTTTCTTTGGAAATTTATTGGCTCTGAGTAAAAAAACACGGCAAAAAATAAATTATTTAAAGAGACATAAACCATTTCAAGGATTTCAATGAAATGCAGGCACATTTTTTTAATCACTCAGGCGAAGGGGTGTCTTTTATTAAAGCAGCGCTTAAACTCGGTAATTGTTTTAGGCTTTGGCTGCACCCCACGTCCATGTGGTTTTCCTGACTGCCTCTGAAGAACATTTTCATTTTGTCAAACTATCCTGCTAGTATGTTCAGCTATAACTTATCTTGCAGCTCACATGATGCTGAGATAAGCGAACGAGACGATAACAAAAGTTTTATCTTAATCCCAGACAACTACTCTGCTAAGATGATCTGTTTTCTCCAACACGCCTGGAATTCCAGTTACCGCTGTACAAATACTACAACAAGAGGTGTCTTATTTAAATGAGCGGATGGGGGACATTTCATTACATATAGTTTTCAAGCTAGGAATGGTCTCTGTCTGATTAGTGGTTAGGGTACTAATCAATAATCAAGAGTTAAAGGTTTAGTGGTCTGAAATACGGTTAAGTGTGGCATGTGACAGTATGGATTTTGTTTGGTCTGGCTCTGTTTTTTGAACAACGCAGAGAAGTCTGAAACAAAACAGGTCTCTGGAAAGCATCTTTCTGTCAAAGAGTCCCTCGGCTAGACTAATGCAACACAGCCCCACTGTGTCTGAGAGATAGTGTGCTTTGAATCAATATCTGATCTGTTTTTAAAGAGTGAGTAAATGGCACACATTTCAATGATTCCCTGAAAGCACTTGAGGACAATACAATCCTACAACACTAAATTGTTTTACACTGTCCTACACTGATTGAAACAGTGAGATTCCTGTTGCCAAAAACAATGGTGTAAATTAGCCGACTGTTATTGCAAACTGAAACTGGATCTTGTGGAAAACAATGTGACCTGTGCAAAACGCATACCCATGATGCTACAGTGTGCTTAATGTTGCTATATCATTGCTATGTGGCTACTAAGGTGTTCTCTGTAGATTTTAGAGCTTTAAAATGGAGTTTTTAGATTATTGCCTTGAAATTTCTTTCAACAATTTCTTGTAACAATACAAAGCACAACCTCTTCTTTATAATTGTATTGCACCAACAATCATGGAAGCCCCTGCTGAAAGTCTCAGGAAGTTGTAAGAACTCTCTATGAGATTTGAATTAAGAGTACCGAGCCTTAGTTAACCAGCATACTGCTGCTTTTTCCTGTGGATACAGGCCATCTGTAGAGACAAAAAACACATCCTATCCATAACCCAAACCACTGCTTGGTTTGCGTTATGCTTGGTTGCAGGAAGGAACCAACTTAATCTAAGAACTTAACTTAATCTAGAAAACTACTGTTTTGTTTGCCTAGATTTCAGCTCTTAACAGTCTTGGCTATTTAATTAATTTCAACAGTCCGGCCAAGCTTATCCATCAATTGTTTTTGGTTTAATTTAGTAAAAAAAATACAGATGCTCATGTAATTAAAGCAAACAAGCCCAAAATAAAGCAAAACATCAGGGAGACAAACAAGTATTACATAGAGGTCTTACGGATTAAATTTCTTTAGTTCCACACCATCAGACTGTAAAGCTGATGAGCCAACAGGGATCCAAAATGTATGATAAATACAAATGTTTTCTTTGTTCTTAATCTTTCATGTACTAACATAATAGATTTGCCATGAGAACAACAGTGTCATGCAAAATGCAAAACCCAATCTGAGACTTATGCCGTCCCTTCGCTAAACAATTTAGTTCAGTACACAACAGACTGAGCGCTTTATGTTTCTTTGCTATAACTGTGTAAAACCCCATTCGAGCTAAAGGGTCTTTTGTTTTTTGTTGTTGGAAATAATGAGGTCCAGGTAACAAAGAGCAGCCATAGAGACCAACAAAGAGCCATAGTAATAGTGAAATCAGATGTTTTAATCATTTTTCCCATAACACAGACACAAATGTTATCCGTTTATAATTCATTAATCTTGATTTTTATCATAGGGTTAGAAATAACAAAAGCGTTTGAGTGTCATTTGCTTTTCTGCAAAAACAGAGAGATAAAATGTCATCCCTTCACAACACAATAGAACTGAAAACATTGATTAATGTATCTATGTTATACTTAAACGTAATCCACTGACTCTGCTGTGTATGCAATAAGTATGCACATAAGCAGATTTGAATGCTGTGACTTGAATCCGTCTGTATGGATTAACTTCACGGTATCTCCAGATGTGACTCGCTTTGACCGCACAACATACTTTCACTTAACCTCGCAGTGAGTTGACGAGTCAAGTCAGGTAAAGAGACCAGCTCATGCAGGTCGGCGAGGACTTACGCCACCAGATGAGCGTGGACAGAAACAAATCTGCACTTAATAATAACCTTTTTGCCTGACAGGGCTCTTGAGGTACTAATGAGAGTTGGCATGTAGCCTAGACACTGTGGTACCAGGTCTGCTGGGACGAAACTCAATATCCTGAATGAAACTGATAGCAGAAAAAGCTGCAGCAGTGTCACAGATCTGTAGTGAGACGGCAAATCAAGACGTCAAGAACCGATAATGGGATGAACTGAAATGGGAGCTTAAATACAGATAACATGACATGTGGGAAACTTACCAGAAACTAAGGGGACTAAGTTAACTTAAAGATAATTCTCTTATAGTTATAATATGTGTCTGTTATAATATGTGTACAATATGCTGTGGTCTGCTAAATATAGCATTCTTTTCTACAATACACTACGTAGCAACAAGTTAAAATCCACTCAAAATACCTTAGCAACCACTCACAACACTGTGGCAATGACTTTAGCACATGCAAGCACCACTCACATTTCTTTCATAAAATGTACGAATTTTGCTGACAACATGATATTTATGTTGTAATTATTACATTCACAAACACCATTGCAGTCATTCGTTGACATTCTCCCAGCACAGTAAATCTGTCTCCACTTGAAAACGTTCAGAGACTGTGTTACACAATGGTAACAGCTTTATTGTACTGCGAGCGACCAACAGGCCAAGCAATCAGCAGTTCAGTGCAAATATGGGAGTGATTAGGAGCTCCTTCGGCACCAGTGAGGTAATTAAAACAAGATATACCCGGTTCACTGTATATCTTGCAATTCACCGCACACCTTCACTAACTCCCCTGGTTCTCCTCTCCCAACGCTCTTCAGCCAGCACTCAAGACTGACACAACTGTACTGAAGAGGAACAGACGACTCCTGCTTCAACTTTGGGCCGGAAGACCCTGTGCCGCAGCTGAGGCGTTAAGAAATCAGCTGTCACCTGTTAAAGGGTGCTGATTGGTAGAATGATAGTTGGAGGACAAATGATTCTTTGCTGTTGAGTGGTGGTAGTCCATGTGGCTGGTTAACAGTGCCTTTAGGAAGAAACGAGAATGTTCTCAATGTCCTGCTGTGGAAGAAACTACACCCCAGCCATTCAGGACGTTCCTCTGGTCGGCCCTCGTCAATAAAAGTGAGAAAAATCAAAAGGAGGACATTGTACGTCATACTGTGCACATCTGCTGGCCAGAGCTGCATATAAACGCAAAAGCTGTCTTCAGACCTTCTGTTTCATACATGCTACATGAAGACATGAATGTCTGCTTGATGTGGGTGGCCTGGAGATGAGGTCCGAGGTTTATCTTGGGAGAGTTGCCATAACTCTTTAAACTTGTATGAAAATAAATACAAAAATCCATTCCCACGAAGCAGATAATGTAAGTCATTCAAATTGTCTATATTTTATTATATTACTTTATACTTCTCTCCCTCACTCTCTCGGTATGTGTATATATATATATATGCAATAGCACTCTCTCTTCCTATATATATATATATATATATATATATATATACTGGCCAATGGTTATGTCTAGAGGGCCAATGTCTCTGAATTTAATATTAATATAAGGTTTTTTTCATTAAACCTGAAATCAAAATTAAAAGTGAAAGTTAAAAAAAGTGAAAAGAAAAATTTTTTCTTTTATTTGCTATTAAGACCTAGATAGTATAAAAGAACTGAAATAGTGTTTTGGAAATGTTGGTATAGTGTCATAGGCAGTGCTCTAGTGGTCTAATAATTGTTCTTCATTCTGATTCCTCAACCCTGACTGGGTTGTTTTCTGTCATGGTCTATTTCTCTCACTCACATATACAAACACGGCATTATTTCATTTGAATTACTTAAGACCAATAGAGCGTGAGGATTTGGATTAGATAGATTAGATCTATCTGTCTGCTATGAAAAAACCCAGTTCAATAAATTATCAGAAGCACAGCATTCTAAGTCAGAACAGGCTGAAGTACTGAGCAAAGTTTGGCGGCTGTATTTTGACCGTTTTAATGAATATCGTATGGAAAATCTTGGATATTTAATCATCAGGTATGGCAAAAGCATTAGTTTGATTAATTAGAAAACACATATCAAAGATACAATAGAAATACGTTTGTACAAACAGGAAGATCTATTGACTCATTTTTAAAACGTTATAATTGATGACAGATTAGGTACCTGATAAGGGACAATACTCTCGTGGGCAGTTCCCCATCGTCTGGCCTCTTTACCAGCATTGAGGTAGTTGGCTGCAATGTGAGTGAGACAAGCGACCTGTAGATCAGACAGAAAACAAGAGGGATAGACGAGGAGAAAAAAGAAAATAACGTTTTAAATCTTAAGATCTGTCAGTAAGCTCATTACGCCCTGCTGTTTTGTGAGTGCAATGAACTCTGACTGGGCTGACACAGCAGTTCACAGGCCCTGCCATAAAACATACCTCCCACAGCAATATGTTTGTTATTCTGGAAAAATAACCCACAAAAACATAGTGTACACAATAACACATATAGCACACAATGTTTAATGAATTAAAAATGAGATAAACTTTCTGGTTCAACAGTTTGCTAGGCTGAAACACAAAATGAAGTTAAATGAAAATGTAACAAAAACAAAATAAAAAAGGTGTATTCATATTTTACGATGCCCAGGTGATGTCAAAGCGACGCAGCTGAGACAATATTTTTGTGAAATATACTGATGAACTGAGAAGGAATTTTGAGGGAGGTGTAACTGTCTGTCAGATCAAAGCATGTCAGTGATAATTTAACAGTCTGAGAAATGGTGGGCAGAAACTGTTTGCATCATCAGAGTGTTTGTTATTCTAGATAAGACCGGCCTCCGTCTTTAACCTGTTCTGCTGTATGCCTCTATCATCACTTTCAAACATCTTACACAACATGCTTTTGTTTACTATGAATGAATTGCTGCAGAAATTGATGTTTTGTTTACATTTAAGTATATTTAAGCATATGTGAATTACACCTGTCACAATGTTTTAAAGCAAGAATTGTGATTTTATGGGTAATTTAACATTATGGATCCTTGACAAACATTTTGGACATTTAATATTTGAATAAAGATGATATAATGTCATCAAAGATCAATTTAAAAGAATCTATAGAAATAAATTTGTATTGTGTTACACCTATAGCACCTTAGGTGTAGTGTTTACACTTGTTAACACAAAATAAATGTTTATGTTTAAACAAATGTTTATGTCTCTGTATAAAACTGTTTCCCAAATCTGTTACGCATATGTTGCTCTAGCCCAATATTTTCCAATTAAAACACAATAACATGAATTAAAGCCACACAAAGAATCTCATCCTGAGCTCGGACTTGTTCTTGGCATAACATCTGAGATAAACGTAAAAACGTTTTCAAGCTGTTTCACTTAAAACAAAACTAAAGACATATCCAGCATAATTATCAATAGTTCATTACCTTATGCTACGCAGAAACAGCTTTTATGATTTTTCTGTGATAAAAACAATATATTTCAGGAACATTGATTTTATGTGTAATTTAAGAACAGTATAAATAAAGATTTCCTATAAATATTTTCTCCTCATTTATTGTTAATAAATTGTTGAGTTTTGAAGTCCCTGTTGCTCATATTTTTCTTTATTGTTGCACTGTGAAATATCTTGCATTGTTATAAACAATTGTTTATTTTATAATGGACTGTATAAGAATTGAATAATTCAATTGCACATTGGGAGGCGATTCATGTTAAACTGTGTAACTATTCAAATGAGCTTTTATAACATTAAAGGGATAGTTCACACATAAATGTTATGATCACAGTTTATTCACTTGTTCTGCTGAAAACAATAGATGTTCTGCAGATGTTCACGCTGCTTTTTTCAATGAAAGTAAATGGTGACCACAGATTGTTATGCTTGCAACTGACAAAACTCACTATTAAACTATGCATATGTGAACTTTCTGCAAAACTTGCTTTAAAGTTCCACAGAAGAAATTCAGCTTTAAAATGACATGAGAGTGATTTCTTTAGGGTAAACTGTTTCTTTAAGCTTTTCATGAAACACAAAAAATTCCCTCATATCTACCCATGTTTGCATCTGGATTCTATCCTATGCCCTCTGTGCTTTTGCTATTGCATAGGCCCTATACATTTGCTGAAGGGTTAGATTACTGTGACCACAAGACAGTCAGTAAAGAATGCTGGGTAACAGTGATGGGGGTCATTGTAAGAGAACTCACTTATCTCTCCCAGCTTAGGGTCTACCACAGCAACCGTGACCCATCATGTGTACAACCCGCAAATTAAACATATGTATACGATACATTCCTAGAAGCCGCTCTGAATATGATGCACAACAGGACAGCGGCAGACGGTTCAAAACATGCTGCATAAAATCAGCACAGTCATCAGGCAGGGTCTACAGTACTTCTTTTGAAATGGAGAGCAATTAAAAGCATATGAGGAGCAGAAACAATTCTAAGAAGGAACATATTTGAACCACAACAGACAATCCCAAACAATCACATTATTGGAGCCATTTCTGGAAACCACATCCTTCTTTCAGGCTGGTATCATTCAGGGGACGAGTGCTCTGACATGTAAGATCTATGCATTGGTTTTGTGGTATCATGTCAGAAATAAGAGCTAAACATATTGCGAACACAGCCAAGCTGACATTTCTTGGATCTTTTGAATTATCTTTTTACAAATCAGAAAGGTAAACAATAGTGCATGACCGAGTTATAATACAGCTTTCTCAGGGCTAATGCAAGACAATAGATTTAACTCATACGCATTTAGGTCTGGTAAATGACAGAACAGAAGTTTATGCAGAGTCCAAAGCTCTGTTCCAAAACTTGAAGAACTTTCTACATACTGTAGCCAGGCTTTTCCCACGTGAAGGTTCTTTTTAAACGTAGCCCAAAACATTATACCGAAACATGGCCAAACTCTAAAGTAACACTGCATATATCATTCATACAGAGAACAATCTGCTTTACATACACTGTAATGCAAAAGAATTTATCAAAAATTAAAAACAATCTATTTGGATACAAAATCATCTAAAATTTTGAGATTTTTACTTTTCTAGCTTCAAAAGTTTTAAAATAACAGAAAATGCAAACTCTAAATACAAAATAGCTACAAAATTCTTTCGCATCCACATCCTTTAGTATGTCAACATGGTTTAAAATGTCAAATTATTTTACTGCACACCTGGAAGTGATTCAGTTGAAATAAACAGCGAAGGACGCAAACCAACCTGACTTGTGAGTTTTGGACCACTTACCACTTACTATTGTTATTATGAGTTTTTCTTCCTTATTTTTGGCCAAACAATACAATAAGACTATGAGAGAGAGAAATATATTTCCATTCTGCATAACAAAACAAACACAATGATTTAGTGTTGTGTGCAGATATTTATCAAACATTTAAGACTTTTAGGTACTGCATACTGCAGATTCAACAACAAAGCAAAATTATGAAATAATTTGCATTATTTTAGTTAGCATTAATCAAACACACAGTATGGCCAATTTGATGCAGTGAAACACAAGAACAATACTGTATAAAACATTTACCAAGAGAACCGATATCATCCCTTTAAATTATTTCTGCACAGTGATGTCTGTTATGTCTCATGATGTCTGCAGACAGCCACACACACACTCTGGAACATGCAAACTTAGCAGCTACTCACACACCATTCAGCTTTTAACATGTCCACCAACCGCTTGTGGTGGCACGCGGATGTTGGCGTGTGCCGTGGGCAATGCTATTTACATCACTCGCATTGTCGCTTTTTCCGGGCAGAATGGAAAACATTATTCTGCCTGCTGCGTGCAAATAACATGAAGGCTAGTCAAACGTGAAGCTAGTCAAAAATAAAATGTCTGGTGGAAATTATGCATGATGACATCACAGAGGGACACTCACGAGGACAGGTATTAAACTGTCTCAAAAATATGATTTGTTCATGAAGAGCACAGTGGCATGGCAGGAAAGCCTACTGCTACTTTCAATACACATAATTCGTATGAATTAGCCTTTACCCTTTAGTCTAGCCCATTAGCCATTACCCTGCCTATCGCACCAGGATTACGTGTGTCTGGAACAAATTGAGCTGAGTCACCACTTACATAAAGTTTAAAATTAGTCAGATTTGTGATTTTCTGTGACTTTTTTCCTAAAGTTGAACATGACCAAATAAATCGCAAACTTTACTTGAACTTCACTTGAAACTCGAGAGAACGTGCACTTTTATTCTTTAATTAACTATTAAATACATGACACAAAAATCTTCAATGCGAAATCAATTCCAAACACAGAAACACAAAAAACAAGATTTTTAAAGACGGTTTGCAAACAAATATTTATCGTGAAATGCTGAAGTCCAGACAATATGGACAGATTAATTATTTACACTGTAAAGTAAAACTCTGATGTTTTCTCTTGAGCAGTGAACAGGTCAGATTATACTGGCTTGCTGGGACTGCATTCTTTCAAGCCAACAAAACAAGAGCAGTCTGGTTTAATTTAAAATGTTCATTTTGTGTAATGGATAAGAAACAATGAAAACAAATGCCTAAAAATGTGCACTAGGTAGCCTTGAGCTTACATATTTCATCATTCTGACTCAATTAAGAACTGAACACATCAAATCAACTGTCAGTTACACACTGTGAAAGTGAATTCACTTTAGCAACATTAGCAATTTAGCTCATAAGTGTTGGTAAATTAGCAAATCGCATTTACGAGGACTGCAATCTGTTTTTGAGATACCGACACATGTTGTATCAAATTGCTGTGTAAACACAGCTTGTATCAAATTGGCCTGTATTTTGGGCCTGTGGAAGCCCTCATTATAGGCAAAGCTTTAAACATATCATGGAAGATTTAACATATGACGCTGCCAGGGTTTACTTTACCATTAAAACCTTCCGACTGTAAATTATGCCACCTGTTACACAGCTACCTACCAAATAAATAAATATACATAACTAAATGAAATATTTTGAAATTAAAGTTAACAAAAAAGGCACTTTTATAATTGTAAATATACATTTATTCCATAAAAGTTTAATTTAAAAGGAGACATTTTAGATTATAAATTAGATTTTAAGTTTTAATTTATAACCAGGGCCCCTCAATTAACAGAACAAACTGACACCCTTAAGTCGTGTACAGTGTTATTTATCAAAACAGTTTGTGATGATCTGCTATATGAAATGTGACAGGGCACAGTATTTTATTTTTTTACCTGTGAAGACAGCAGATTGCAGTCTATGTAAAGGCCTCGTCCTGTTTTCTGTCTCTGGAGTAAACCAGCCATGATGGCTCCCTGAGTGTACAGACCAGTGGCCAGATCTGTCATAGCTACACCCGGCCGGACTGGGTCCCCATCCTTAAAAGACAGCAGTTAGGTTTATAATGCACCTAAAATACAGTGTAGCATTAAACGTGAAGCGTGTCATTTTTACAAATGTTAAAATGCATCTCTCTGAGCTTAGTATGCAGAGACACCTATAAGTAACTATTGTTGGCTTTTCCTTTAAAACCGCTGTTCTATGTGTTTCAGCTAACCAACAATTCTGAAACAATAATAAGGTCAACCAATGTCATGAGTTTGGAGTGAGAAGTAGGTGAGACCTTTAACCTGTGCCTACTCCCAAATTTTATTGTAAATTAATAAAGATAACTGCTAAAATAATAATAAAAAAACCTATTTTTGACACTATTAGAATATTCCTAAAGCTGTAGGTAAACCACATGCTGTACAGTTTCCTTTTGGCCTCAAACCTCACTGGTCTACCGGCTTGTTTAACAAACCCATTTAGTGATGTTAGTGGATTCAGGAATGACACACTTCACCTTTAAACATCAAAAGATTGCCCTCACCTCTGGACCAGTAATATACATCATACCAGACACTGCAGACGCAATGGAGTCATAACCAGGTTTGTTTGAGTCAGGGCCCGTCTGTCCATATCCTACACAAATCAACACACTTTGTTATTGATTATAAGTGTGGATGATTATCAGATAGAAAAGTGCTTGCATCTAGCAGTCTCGCGTAACACTATCGCGTCCACGCTAAATCTTCTGCATGCTTCTGTGTGGCCGATGCGGGTTGATCTGGACCTGTTTGGAGCTCTGAGAAATCCCTACAGCTGAGAACAGACGTCAAGAGTGAGGGTGGGCAAAGATCCGATTGTATTTCTATTATCATCATAGCAGTCAGATTAATTCCGTTCTAAGAAGTCCACTGTAGTTCTAAGACTTTGACTCTTTTGAGGTAAACATGTATGGCTGTGTTTATATGCTTGGCAGTGATTACAGTGGCTTAAGGAAAATCTGTCATGCCCTAGTAAGAAAATAGCAATCTTCTAGCCAGAGTTTGTGTAATAAGTTTCACAAAGCAGTTTCGGTGCATTGAAAAATCCCTGACCCTAAGTTTTAAACATTTGTGTTACAGTCAAAAATGGTACATCAAATTAGCATAGGCCAACAGTTCATGGTCCAGTAACATTTTAGAATAAACCAGCCCAGGATAAAAGTTATTTTATTAATAATGTTTTAATAAATTACCTTAATGTAATATTACTAAAATTACTTAAAAATCTCTTTCAGGAAATAATAGTTTAAACCATTCAAAACCTACTAAGTGCCATTTGTGTAGCAACTGTTACCACAGATATTACCTCCAAGAAAAATCTTTGTTATTGTTAAAAACCTTAAAATAAATTAATAATGTATGATAATATAATATAACATAATAATACAATATAAAATAAGCCTTTTTTGACATAAAAAATGGTGGTCTAACAACATTTTCATTAATTCCATCATTTACATGGAAATATACTGAAAATTAATCTGAAAGACTTAGTCTGAAAGGCCAGTAAAACAATCCCAAAACACCCTAGCAATCCCCAGTGCATAGAAACCACCCAGAGTACCTCAGTCACTGAATAGCACAGGCTAAAACTCAGTTTTAACCCTGAGCTCCTGCACAGCAATTTTTTGGCAGATATACAACACCCTGTGGCACATAACTATAAAACATGTTACAAAAAATTCACAGGGGAATATCACATGTTGTTGTACATCTGTTACAACTGTTTGTTTATAAATGTAACAAATTCTAAAAAAACAACAAAAACAAAAAACACATTTTCAAATGGTTTGTTGGTACTGTATAGTTTTTAATTTGGGTTATAAAATGGTTAAAACAGCAAGGAGAAAATAATTTAGACACATACAGTTGTGTGCTACGTTCATAAAGTCTCTTTTACTGGTGTTATGTTAAACCCATAAGAACTACCACAAAAAGGGGCACAAATATTGTTGGAACTCAAGTAAACAAGGAGCAAAGATGCTTGTTATTACAACTTCTTCAAGCGTCCAATTATTCTAGTAACTACTCCAAACCATCATCGCTATTAACACAAGTGTGAGAACAAGAAAAATGACTTTTTCAGATATAAGAAATAAACAGGTTTCCTTAAGAAATTCTAAATTGTGCTTGAACAACGTGGGGTGTTGTGGGTTGTTGCAATTGCACTGCTTTGCCATTGCTAGTCTTCTGAAAGGTTATTAAGGTATGGTGGTATAGGTGGCTGCTAAGCTGTTGCTTACTGCCCATAACTTAGTCCCTTTAAAAAACTTGTGTCAATATACTTCTATTTAAATTTATTGGAAATTTTTTTTAAACAAGGTGAAAAAAACAGTGCAGGTGAAATTATTTTCTTGTATGACCAATAGTACTAGTAGGGCTTGTCTGATGAGTACAAGAGCTATTTTAGCTATTGTTTTGGCAAGAACCGACATTTTAAAGACCAAACTTCTCAACAATTTAATTTGTCCCAGCATATCAAATTCCACAAAATAAGCTGCTATTATTGGTCAACTATTTATAGAAAATGTTTATTAATAGTCCTGGATTTGTTTATCAAACGTAGCCCAAATTTCTCCACTGCCAGTTGTGACACAGTGTGAAAGGCATCCAATGCCAAACCTCAGCACATATGGGTGTGTGGGGCCCATCTAATGAAGGACATATGCTGAAAGTAACACGTTCTCAGACGCCATTTAATATGCTTTAATTTGCTGTAAAGAAATTAAACCCCAATAATAAAACGAAACTGTGCTCTGTCGCTTCTATGGAGCGTGAGACCTCAAACATCTCCAGGGGTGGAACAGGAGTCTGTGGTTCTCGAATAATACTCTTCTTCTCTAATAATACTTGCGTACCAACCTCAGCCTGACTATTCCATGTTAACTAGACTAGATAGCATGTGTCTCCCCCAAAACACTCATTCCATATATGCATGGACCATAACAGACATGATGTACTCTTGATAAAAACAGTGTGAAATCAAAACCACCTTTTACAGCAAAGTGTACACGGACACTTTACAATTTATGCCATTAAGAACGGAATAAATTGAAAAGGTTATTACATTTATTACGAGATTGCTATCAGTGCTGTTTGTGGCTCAAAGCAAAGCAACATGTTTACCATTTCGTTATTCTCTCATATACATTACAGCTCACAGAAACACCCGGTTTTGCTTATACGATGGAATTGTAAGTAAATACAGGGACGACCTGGTTTAAAACAAGAGAAACTAAAAGACACAATGCACTAATAAAACAAGCATTATAGAGATAAACTGATAAGAGAAGCACAGTGCGTACCAGACGTTCCAATCAAAGCATTATGTTCTACCGGGTCATCCAAAAACCCAGATGTCTCACTCTCAGAATTACGACAGTCAGCCAGGAGACGTGTAATTGCTGCGTACATTTTTTGACAGAAGGAAGAACATTTCAAGCATATAACAAGCACACTTAATACTTCAACACTCAACGAATGAGACAAAACAAAAAAAGCCTTGGAGATCTAATGCTCTCAGAGCTAAATTGTGGTCATTGTTTCACCAGTCACGGCAAATCTCATGATCTGTAAAAGAGTTTTCTCACAACACCGATGTCAACATTTGATTCATCTCCCGTGTGTAAGACACAATGTTTCTGGAACGTAGTGTAAATTATGTCTCGTATCAAAGACGCTTTTAGTCTGCCAAGTCAGGGCCTTAGGTCTCCACGGGGACCTGTATGAGCAATCGTAATGTATAGGTTAGGTTTCCTGACTAAATGTAGCCAAAAAAAAATGGGTCACTCCCAAATTGCTACTGGATCACAATTGTGCCCCCACAGGACTAAAGCAATAAAGCAAAGGATGTCAATAAATCAACTGACGGCATGCCACTGCAAGGTCCATTACAAATAAATTAGACAGGACTGCAGAACTACTAAGGCATGTGACATGCAAACCAGACATAAATGAATAGCTTCCTTATTCCTGATTGTAGTCTCCAATTAATCACAGTTCATGTTCTGGTGCAGGCGACTGTTAATGATATTATCTTAAGACAGAGATTTAAAGGCCTGGCTGCATTCAACAAGGGAGCCATCAAAGAGCTCTAGTGCAGAATCCAACATTTCTAATGTCACTAACACAACATCTGTGAACATACGTTTATTTATCAAATTACTGCAAGGTTACAAACCATATCATTCCAAAATTAACTGCTTATTACCTCCTAAAAGCTGATTTACTTTCTACAGACAGGGTACAAAGTTGTATCAATTTAAAGTAACTTAATTTTTTAATTTATCCTTAAAAATTTAATTTATCCTTAAAATATATTATTCATTTATTTTTCTTAAATAATAATAATATTTGTTTACTAAATATGAACATGTTCTAAAATGTATTAAATGCCAATTCAACAATGTCAAAATTATGCTATAAACAAAGCAATTGTTTAAAACATGTCATGCATGTGAAGAAATGAACTCTTTCAAACAGAGATGACAAGAGAAAGGCAAACGTTTTCCAACCGGAATTTGAAAGATGTGCATGTGTAAACCTCATTTCTTGTTAGAGCATTTCTCCCATCGCGGGCCGTTCAAGCCCCGCTCAGATTACATAAACAGTAATAACAGCAACATCACTTTGCGTATGAGCCCGATTCAGATAATGAAACAAGCAGGTTGATCAGAACCACATTTTCAAGCACGAATTAAACTAGCAATTTCATTCTAAAATAGGGTTCACACATGCACCCAATATTTGTGTATTACGCAAAATAGCCTAGCAAACAAAAGAGAAAGTGAGCATGCAGCTCACATTAGACTATCTTAGGACAGCTGAACAAAGGGATTTTGGTATCGGGGTGTAAAACAGCATCTTTTAAAAATGGCAACAACACCTATACTAACAGGGTGCATTTATGGCTAATGTTTTCTCATAAGCTTCTTTTAGGGTAATCAAAAAAATAACATAAGTGGGATTTTTAATGTTGTAGCATATACAGTATATCAAAGCTCTAGATCCATATATATCATAAATATATATCAAAATGTCCTCAGACTGGGGATTACTACTTTCTATAGTAACAGCCAATGGCAAAATGAATCAGTGTAAAAGAATGTTGTTAGCAGCTGTATACATAATTACTATTTAAAGTACATTTTTATATTACTGCTAAATACTGCTGAACACAAAAAAACAAGTCAATAATACAAATTGTGAAACATAAATATTACAAAATAACTGCCTAACTACATTTTAATGGAAGAGGAGACCTTTTTTGTAGCTTTTAAAAGTCAGAATCTCATACTGTATTTGTAGTAATTCCGACATGGCATGAACACAAATATGTTAAAAACTTAAGGACTTAATAGTTTGTTGTAGTTTGTTAATATCTAATAGTTCACTTCCCAAAGAACTCACTTTAAAAGTGAAGGGAAAACCCATTTATGGTTAGTAGCTGCAAAGCCTGTGAGATCTGACAACAAAATGTTCATCTCAGGTCATTACAAGTTCACACCCGATGTTCTCAGCAGCAAAACAAGCAAAATAACAGGGATGAAAAGTATCTGTTTTGTCAGGCAGACATGCCTTCATTTTGATAAATGTGATCTACATTCCATGGGAAAACTATTCAACAGTATGTCTCTCAATTTAATACAAAGCATTTGAAGCAGTTTGGGACTGAAAGTTATTCATACTTCTAAAGCGTTTCTTGGGAATAATGAACCGTAATAATGGACATACAGGCCATTCTCTTAAACCTAGTTGTAATGCATTTGCAGGTATTAGGAAGTAAATGCATAACAGGCGTATGCCAATAAAAAAAAAAAATTTTAGCTAGATAAATTAAAGGTTACAATCAAATTGACTGATTTTACACTCAAGGAGAAAGCATACAATCTCTCCAGAAGGGAAACATTAACAATACAGGACAAGCAGATTAAATCATTCCAATTTAATCGTCCACTATCCACAATGTAATGAAGTCTTGTGGGTTCTGCCTCCAGATGTTTATAAGCAGAGCGAGACATGGGAACTTGGCTGTGATTTGTGATGGTACAGAAAACAGATGAAAAAAATCTTTGTTTAGTTAGATTTCATTGCTAACCACAAGAGATGCCACAGCAATGTTGACACAGTGTGACAGCTTGTATGAAATGTATGAGCACTGCCAACGTGGGACTACTGTTTGCTAAACTGCCCTGAAGGAAAAAACATCTATTGTTTTGGTGTGGATTAATGTTATGATCTCACTAGTATTAAAACAGGTTTTAATTTAAAGACAGGGAAAAGGAAATCATTTTCAGCAGTGGTAAAAGGGGTATTAAATCCAGATACTAAAAAAACAGGTTTGACCGAAATTGGCATATTTCTGCACAGGCTTAGGCTTATGAAAACAACATCACTTTATCTTGGAGAATGTAAGATAATTATGATAATCCACGATTTCTTAACAATCGAGTCAAAAACGTGAACTTCAAAAACTACAGGAAGATAAATGCTGCAGACCAGCTCTGAATCTACAGTGTCTTGGCAAACGGAAGATGCGTGACCGTGTACAGAAACCCTGATTTCCATGTTCTTATCAAGTCTGACATGACTGGAGTATTTATAAGGGCTTGACATGTGAAACCAATCACTATAGTAGCCAAAGTGGTGACAGTGGCCATCCGCTGCAGATTAGTGTGGCTACAAGGCAGTTTTTAAATAAGGAGCTGCATCCTTTATGAGTGTGATTAAGAAAGTCAGACAGTAAAGTAAATTAGCCTTTTCATATAGAACATGTAACTAAAAACATTTATGGGTTACAAGTGAGCCAGGTTGGAAACACCATACAGTAAATATGAAAACAGTTTGGGGGAAAAAGCTTGAACCTCTGCTTTTAAACATATAGGACTGGAGACACTACTTTTCCTTCTTTATACAAACATTCGGCTTCTATATGCATTCGTGTCATTGCTGGCATTATTCAACACTGATTTAGCAAATAAATATTAGCATGTTTATAGTGTACGAAACATTATTCTACAAGAACTAGATTAGAAATATTTCCCAATGTTGCAGTCTCTGCATAATACTAGAATTTCTGGTTACCAAGACATTACTTTACTACACCTAAGTAATTCTAATTGGTTGTTAGTTATGCTGTTGCTAGAAAGATCTCAATGGTTTCTAAGTTAATGTTCATTGGTCTTGGATTGAAAGAGCTCACCCAAGTCTCTGTGATATTCTGGTCCTAACATATGGCTTGAATCCCTGATTTAAAAACAGTCATATACTTTCTCACTTTCTTACTTGCCTGCCAGACAAAAATTGTGAGTCTGAGTACTTTGAAAAGTAACAGCATATATACCTCTTTTCAACAAGCCACATGATTTGTGACACATTTTTAGAACAAGATGTACTTTATGTTATAAACTCCCTAAATTAACAATTGTAGTCAAAAATAACAAATGAGACACCTGAGATAGAGCAATAAATCAGCTTAGGGGCCACTTCACTTAACTCCTCGTACCCGAGTCCCATCTCTTTCAGTTTCCCAGGCAGGTAATTCTCCACCAAAACATCACAGACTTTGGCAAGCTAACAAAAGAGACATTTACATGTCAGAAACAAGGTGTACAAGCCAAAAAATATCATTTACATTTATACTTGGCAGACGATTTTATCTAAAGTGACTTATAGTAAATTCAAGGTATAAAGTTTAGCAGTTTCCTGTTTGCCCTGCGAATCAAAACCATGGCCTGGGTGTTGATAGTGGCTTGCTCTACCAGTTGAGCTACAAGATGTCTCAAACATAATACGTTATGTAATACATCAAAGAGACTGTCAAAATTTTACCTCAGTTACAAGTGTGGTCCCCTTTAGATCTTTGAGATTAACAGCAATGCTCTGCAAGAATTATATCATAAATGAGAAATTTATAGATTTATGTTTGGTACTAAAAACTGAAGTGTCATGTGTGCCCCATTTATAAATATACTACCTTCTTATTTCTGTTAACACTCAGAAAGTAAGCACTCTCTTCACCCACAAACGGAGGGCCCCAGGCCCTTGTGTCGTCTCCTGAGCCTGTGTCACATACAATATACACATGTAATTTTACATCATTATCATGAATCAGATAATGTACTTCACAAACATGCAACACTTAAACAAACCATAATTTCTTGAGTAATTGAAACTGTGTATCATTTATTGTGATTAACGGTATTACGATACAGCCATTTAGCATGAAAATAACATTATCAACTTTCTAAATATTTGCTCTAATGGCATGCTTGGTCAAAAACAATTTAATAAGCTAACAAGTAAACAGCAAGGCAAACTAAACAGGACTTCAGGCTATTAGAAGGAGCTAATGGACTGGGACTCCAAAATAACATCTCTATTCCAACAGCTGTATAGCCATAATGTCCTGTTATTAAAAACATTTTTTAAAGTGAGAAACCAATGTTAATACTCACTTACCTGGTCGTTCAACTTTGATCACCTCTGCTCCCAAATCTCCTAATATCATAGTAGCAAAAGGTCCTGCCAGCACTCTGTGTGCAGTAACGTTGTTTTTAATACGCAGCATCTATTGCCGTACAGGATGAATCCTGATGCTAAAAGTTATATGCCTGATGCTAAATCACATATGATAAACATGAAATGAACGTATAGTTGCGTACCTTGTCAGATCTAAGACTTTGACGCCATCTAGTGGTCTTATCTGACCTTTACCTGGACAAACGTTGAGACATAAAACCACATTAACCAGTCATTCAGATTGTTAGCTGGAATGTAGGTTAAACAGTATGAAATTACAAATTAACTGGCTTAGGTCAAAAAGCTAACATGTTTGTAACTTTTAGTAAGTGTATTATTTTAAACGTACTGTTTTCACATTTAATAAAGCAAGCTGGTGCGTTCAATATTTATAAAAATTAGATTAATAGTAAACGTTTACAATCTAACTAAAATGGTTAAACACGTGCTTTCCGTCTGACCAGAGTCCACTCTGCGTCCGTGAGCGCGTGCCCTGAATACAGTAAACAGTTTACAGTATTACAATCTGTTTACAATTGAGGTGTTTAATGATAACTACCTTGTAGGTCGGAAGTGAATGGTCGTCTTATTGTCACACACTTGGTCTTAATGGGCTTCAGAAAGGGTGAAATTCTGCTTAGATGATGCACAGCTCTAATGACAGCAGTCACCGACATGTTCCTAAACGTTTACAAGCTCAACGTCTATAAAGTCCCTCATCCACACATACGTTTCAAATTAAACTTTTGCAACGACTACTGCATACGTGTCTTCTTGCGTTTATCTTCGTAAACACCGCATTAGATGTGTTTACAAGAGGTTTCGTCTGCATGTGCCTCTGACTCTCAGACTACATATTCCATCCACCGTCGAGGATTGGTTGCGCTGCATTCTGGACGCATGCGCAGTTTACCAGCGCTCAAAAAGTACGCAACCTTTGCTCCTCTGCATAGTTTGAAGAGTGAATATGTAAATAGTTTATTCATTACTTTATTATTGATGAAAATGTGTTTATATAAATATATATAATATATATTAAAGCATTTTAATAGTAATGTAGCGTTGCACAGGGTAAAATAGAAATAACACTGGCAGACCGGGCATTTTTCCGGTGGGACGGCGTACTTTTTGGGCCGATATACCAGTTTTAAAACTTATAAATGAATTTGTTAAATAAGTTACGTAGGAATTTCAGCGCAGATAGACCGGCCCATGAGACACTTAATCCGCAGCCCGTTTACTTTTTAATTGACATTCGGCTTGCCCAAGCACGTCTTTAAATAACTCCCCGTCCACACCCTTTGTGAGCTTGCAGAGCAAAAATTCAGGCCCTTGCAGCAGATAGCAGAGAGTGGACATAACAGACAAACACACACAGACTTTTGAAAACAGCGATCATCTTATTAAACAATTATCATGTCTGTTTTTGTCTCTCTCCTCTTTTTCTCTCTGTGTGGATTAGACAGTTTTTTATTAATTAATCTAATTTACAACAGTGTATATATTTAATGTCTATTCTGTAAACCCTCTTCTGTTTAATTGTTGTAGAATAAAGATATTTAGAATCATTAGTATTTGTCTTCGATGTTTAAGTCACATCTGTCACAACCCAAAACAAACTGTCTGGGTGTTTATTTCGTGACCAGCTTTAATATTTACTTTAGTATTTTTCCTGTGTGGTAATATCCCCTAGGTGGCGTTGTCTGTCTTAACTTGTACACACATAGCACGAGAATTGATTACATAGATGTCACTTTATCTTTTCTCTTCCTATTGTTTCTCTTGGTACTTTGATAAAACATATGTTTGAATTGTCTTTTAAACTTCTTATTCACTGTTCAATAAAACATGTCTGATGTCCCGTACTTATGAGTACACTTTACCTGTACAGGTATGATAACCTAAATATACGCAGCAATGTCACTACCGATCTCTGACCAGTAGGTGTCAAAATAAATTAGCTATAAGTCTCTATGCAGTGGTTTTAGATATTCCAACGTCCATTTTATAATGCTAATCCAGACCAATTTTTTTTACATATGCTCTTTATAGTATTATATAGTTGTAAAGTTGTAAAAACGTTGTAAAACATATTCCCAATATAGATACATAATGTCCTACATATTCAATTGGGATTATGTTAATATATGTCGTTAATATATTCTATAGAAAATATAAACTGTGTAACCATTACGAAAATGGTTTCCATAAGTTTCGCTGCGATAAAAATATATTAACCATGTTTTTGGCGCATCCAGCCAGGTAGAGTTAAAAGCCACGCCCACACATGAAGGCACCAATAGTAGGCGTGCCGCGGACCGTTCCAGTCACGTGGAAATAGTCTGCGATGGTATAAATAAGCTCAAGACTCGCTATAAAAGCTTTCTAATGGAATCAAACTGCTGTCCTAGGGGAGTTAGAGCTAAAATAAAATAGCTGATTTACAAACATCAATCATGGCAGGTATGTGACAATGATATACTGTGTACTGTATGTTATACAGAACTACTGATGTTTAGATTTGGTGTTTTGGAAGGAACTCCAACTATTTACTACTACTACTTTAAGCACATGTAAAGTGCAGTATGGGGCTCATTTGTTATATAAGATGAATGGATTATTGGTACAGTAAATAGCTCAACAGGAGGTGTATTGTTTATTCACAGCTCTGCCTATCCGATTGGACATGTTTAAATTTCATTCTTGCAATTTGTGGCCATTGAATTGGTTTATATTGGCATTGGGGTTCTGAGACGTGGTTTTTGCAATGCAGATTTTGACATTTGACATCAAAGCAGACTGTAATGCATGTCTCATCGCTTCAGCAGCTGCGTCGCTACTAACGTCGCCTGCAAATGCCTCTTGCAAATATTTGTTCTTACAGTATTTTAATCTGTCAAGCAATTTTCAGGTTTTTACAATCTGTTTATGTTTCTTTATCAATAACCTAAAGTATTAGGCACCATGTAGGACCATGCATTAATTATACCGCATGGTTGCTGATTGTGAACGTATTTAAAAACTTTAATGATAGTTTTTATTCTTCACAGCTTATTGAGCGGTTCTGTTGCAACATGGCATATGCAACATCTGTTGTTGAAAATCCTGTCACCCTGATGTTTCACGTATAAAACCTTCCCAAAATGGCACGAGATGTTCAGTACAGATCCTGTTTCATTATTCATTTGCTTAACAGTTTCTATCTCTATCTGTGTTTGAACTGTTGTACATAATTTGCCATTTGCTTAGTATCAGTTTCTTAGACGGTACAGGAAAATGGCACATTTTTAGGTTGCAGACTTTAGATCATAAGCTGGGCACTTAACTGCTTTTACTTCATAACTAATGCAATTTTTTATTTATCTACTAAAATAATTGAAGCCTCTTGAGATGTACTTATAACCACATCATGTAAGCTACAGTAAAGAATATAAACCACTACCTGGGCTAATTTGAGCACAGTGCAATGTAATTGCTCCTTATTATTTCCAGTCAGTAATATAAACCATATAGTATGACAATAAATATGCAGGTATTAATAATATGCCCACAAATTTTGTGACATTTTGGTACAATGTGATGTAAAATCAAATTCATTAGGCTGTGTCACTAAATACAATGCTGTTAATCTTTCCATTTTCTTCACAGATCAGGCATTTGTCACATTGGCCACAAATGATAGCTATGCAAAGGGAGCTATGGTGCTTGGAAAATCTCTTAGAAACCATAAGACTTCAAAAAAGCTGGTGGTGCTCATTGGACACCATGTGTCAGATCAGTCCAGGTACTAAATGCAGGCTGCTTACTGGCATGCTTTTTTATAAATGTTGTATTTGAGTTTAATTGCATTTTGGGACTATTTCAGACATCGGAATTTTGTAATAATTTACTTTCATGTAATTCCAAACCCCTTTTTTATTTTTTGGAACACAAAAGATGTCTTGCACAATCAGAGTTGCCAGGTCTGCACAAACCCAGCCTGATGCCAGTAGCCCAAATGCCAAAACTCAAAATATGCCACTCCCATATCTAAAATCTGTCACAGTTATGCATTACAGGCAAAATGGTTTTTGAAAGTCCATAAATAGTAGTTAGTAAAATACACAGTAAACTATTTCAATATGAGCATTTCAAAAATATGTGTCAATATATGTGTCAAATATAAGTTATGCAATGCCAAACCTTTAACCCACAGAAATTCTATTACATTCCTGCAGCAACAGTTTAACCAGAGCCCATATATGCAGGAATATAGAATGTATCTGGGAATATATCTGCATGTACCACGATTGGTACATGCAGATAACCAGTTATATAATACCCAATGGGTCTTTATGGGGCTGGACAGTCCTTGGTTAATGCATGGTTTTAATGCACAGTATAGAAAGAACCATAAACATTTGTCATAACTTCATTGACAGTTTAAGTGCATAATGTCATTACTCAGATGAGAAACATTTAATGTATTAACTCAGATACAATCATATACATTTGCAGTTAAACACAACATGTTTGTGATGGATGTTTGCTCACCCAGAAATACAAATCAATTCAATGTTGGTGATTAAAAATAAAGGTTTGCTCTCTGTAGGTCAGTGCTTTATAAGATCTATGATGAAGTTCAGCTAGTGGATGTGATGGACAGTGGGGACACAGCACATTTGGATATGATGAAGAGACCTGATCTTGGTGTCACATTTACCAAACTGCACTGTTGGACACTCACACACTACTCTAAATGTGTCTTTATGGATTCAGACACATTGGTGAGTATAACATCTATTAATCAATAATCATTTTATACCATTATTTAAAGCCAATAAATAATGGAGTAAAATGATAATGAGTCAGTTTGCAGATGTTTTGTCAAGTAAAAACACCCAATGTACTTTGTCCTTGTGGTTTATCTCATTTGAATTACAAATTGTATGCAACGGATGTGAATGTATGGCAGCATTTGCAACAAGTTTTACATTTTTTATGTTTTAGTGAAATAAAAAAATAAGTACTAGATTGGGCTGGTCATTTTACACTATTATTTGTTTTACACCATATGGCTTATAGTTAAATGCAAAAATACATTTTGAAAAAATATATGCCGCTCCTTGTTTACAACAATGGTTTTTAGGGCAAGTTGTAAAATGGACAAAAAAATATTTTGGAGTTGTATTCCAAAACTTCTTAAACCACATAATGTCTTTGTGTGTTGAACACATCAAAATAACAAACTCCACAAAGTTCAAAAAAGCACAACTAGACTTCATGGCAAATAGATATGCAATGCTTATATAGCGTATATACTGTACATGATGTACAGTATATAACATCATAGGTCCTTACGTGTTTTGTTAAAAAACACAGAACACCAATTTACAATGTAATTTAAAGAAGAAGAGGAAGGTGAAAAAAACGTAAAAAAGAAATCTTTTTTAAATTTAATTTTATATTGACTTCTCATTTGAAACAAATTCACAGCAATAAACATGCTGCCATGGTTGCAGTTGACAGTAATTGAGGGTCTGTGATTTGCTGTGATTTTCTGTAGGTGGTCTCAAACATAGATGAGTTGTTTGACAGGGAGGAGTTGTCTGCAGCCCCTGATCCAGGCTGGCCTGATTGTTTTAACTCTGGTGTGTTTGTGTTTCGCCCATCTAATGAAACCTACAACAAACTTCTCCAGTACTGCACAGAGCATGGCAGCTTTGATGGTGAGTACACCACAGGCAGTATTCATTTCTCTGCATTAAAGCTCTTTACTTACTGGGGCATCTACATCACCATGTTTTAATGTCTTGATCCATTGCCATTTACTGTAAGTAACATACTGTGCATTTATTTATTACTGTAAATGTATTTATCTTTACTATCTAAGGACAAATTACGCTGGAAAAAAGCAGTAACTTTACCTTGAAAAAAACATAACATCAGAAATATGTACATTATTAACTCCCTGGAAAGGCAGTCATTTTAAAAACCTTATGCATTTGGTTTCTATAAATAATCAGTAATTTCTGGTCGTAATAAAATACCAAAACAAGGTGCAGTCAAACAAATAAACCCATTAAAGTTATTTCAGAAGGCTGAACATAACTGCATGCCCAATAGTTTGACGTGTTCAACTTCCACAAACTGTCAGTGATAATTAAGCCGTTCCTTTCCATTTGGATCACTGAATTACCTCAAGTGAAAATGCACAGCAGAGCCTCTTAAATGTTGCCCAACACAGCTGGTCCAAAACTTTCATAAGCCCAGCAAGAGGCATTTGGCAAAGGCTTGCTCTGAAGACAAAAGCCCTTTCAAGGGAACCCCCCTTTTTCCTGTTTTTAGGAGGCAAGGGCTATTTTTATAGCCACTTGGCAAAGTTGCTTGTTATACAACTTTTATGGGTGTCAGTAATTTGGTACATTGTCCAATAGGAGGACAGCATGTGAGCAACTCCTTATTTGATAAGAAGACAAAAAAGTGTTCACACATTCCATTTGCATAGGTGATTGGAAGGAAAATGTTTAAATAGGGCAGTTAGATCAATGGTTTTATTTTTTTTAGGCCTGTTTTTACTTCAACAAGACAGTGGATTTATTCTTTGGGTCTGGCTTTGAGTTTGAATGTGATCTTTGAGGAACCAATCAGATTGCTAGGTTGTTAGGGTGGGCTCTGGTGAGCTCTGAAACTAATTGAGACTGTTTACATTATGGAGACTGGAAGCTCTTCAAAAGAATGTATGTTACACTTTTGTTATACCACAGACCCAATTGGCTCATTTGGCCAGTGATAATTAGGGTTTGCGGTTATTGCACTACATTTAAGGCTACACAGTCTTGTCAGTTGGGACCGAAGAAGCATTTTGTCTGCTATTGTCTTTGGTTTTGAAGTGACTGCCTGCTGTCCACTCAACATCTTCTGCCCAGTTTAAATAGCACATTGATGCTGTAGTAGTGTGGTTATTTGTTATGCTTTCTAAGCAGGGCTGGTTTGCTTGTGGTCACCAATGGGTGACTTTAAATTATCTTAACTTTCAACTTGCATGTTCACACAGCATTTCCTGCCTGTAGGAAATGCAGTTATTTGTATGAAAGTTTGATCTTGGTAGAAAGGAAACTACATTTTTATATTTGAACTAAATGTTAGCAGTGCATCTCCATGCAAAACTAACCCCCACAATGCTAGGTGGTTGTTTGCTGGCCCACATCAGGCCCCACATCAGTCTCTATGGTATTCTGGTGCTATCTCTTATAAATACTAATAGCACACCTTCCCTGAACAAGCTGTATGAGCAGGTGATAAAAGTCACGTACAAGTGTTTGTGCCAATTATTTACGTGATTATTCACATGACTGTAGTTATTGTGCAAGAAAAAAAATCAGCGTAAACTTAGTTTAGCCTAGCATCCGATTAAGCAGGTCTTGTGGCAAAGATTCTGTGTTCTGACATGTTTTCTAAATGCAGTGATGCAAAATATCAGGTTTGCAAGACTTGATTGGTATGTCTATTTACGCCTACTTGCATACATTATGTTTCAGGCCTGGGTGTGAGTGACAGAGATGCTTGCCCTAACAATTACCCCAATTACTGGGTTCTTTTTTGAAAAAAAACCCTCTGTTTTTTTTTACATCAAACAATAAAAAAATGTTTTAGATCTTTTCCAGGATTGCTGGGTGTTTGAAGAATTGATATTAAAGACAAAGAGTAGCTATGCTCTCTCATACCAGCAAAGCGGGTGTGGGATTTTGTGTGGGATTGTAAATCCGAGGGTCACCTTTCTGTTTAACCAGTTATTGCAGTCCTGACGACCAGAAGCAGTCATGTGATCTTGTTCTCATCTTCTGCCAATACCAACCATCGAGAGGCAGTGTGCATTCCTGCACAGTTCTGCTTATCTCCTCAAAATGAACGCCTAAAGCCTTTGGTAATGTTTGCTGAGCCACCTGCACAAGGAAAGCCCCCGTACAGGGTTCTGAATCATGTTCCTGGGTTTCTGATGCTGTGGTGAAAATTGTTGTGGACTTGTTTTGTGATATAGCTATAAACCAGCATGCTTTTATGTAGCCTATGGAAGTGGAAAGAATCCAATAGTGATTTCCTTGTAGCATGCAAGCCCCTTGTTGAAAGTCCCTCTGAGGGTAAAAATTTTCAGATGTAACATTAGGGATAGAAAATACTATAATAACAACAAAAGTCCTAAGCTGTACAATGAAACAAATACTGTATCTTTATTTATATAGTAAAACAAAGGTCTAAAGTTCACAGAGAAAGGTCATATTAAATTGGAACAGCAGGGGTTAACAGACAACATAAGGTATATAATGACAGAATTTTCAATTTCTGATTGTTTCTTTAATAAACTGAATAAAATCATGCAAAGTAATGTTGGCATGACACCCATTTTTATTATCATATAGCATTCCTAGACCCCTGTAGCATCTCTTGTCTAAAAACAGATGATATTGAAAACATGATATGGTATGGAAAACGTTGTGTTTATGTTCTTTCAATAGCTTACAGAGCTCATGCTAGCTAATGTAGCTAGCATTTTGCAAATGGCGAAATAAATACTGATTAAACTCAATGGTGTTTGGAAGCAATTTTGCAACTCTTAGAGTGTGTGTCTTTTGAAGCATAAATCATGTGCTTAACTTGTATAGTCTTGTCTGTATGACATGGCTCTGTGGTATATGCTGTCTATGTCTTTGGTGACCCCTGACACTAGGCTGCTGTAGGGTTGTTTTTCAGGGATTAAGCACCTGGTCACATTTCCTTTAAAAGAAAAGCCTCTCTGGTATTTGTTATTGTAATGGGATTCCCTGACATAAGTAATACTTTATAAAGCATGTAGTAAATTTTTTATTGACTTTTTATTACAAAAGTACTTTCATTAATGAAAGAAAAAACTTTATAAAACATATTATGATATTATAAACAATATTTTATGTCTGATAAAAAAATTATTAAAGCATAAATTACGTATATTACATAATAATATAATATAATACAGATCAAGGGCGTATGTATTCAGGTGTATTTCTCTAATTCTATCATTTTAAAGACATACTAGTGTAACATATAGCATCAAACACAAGTAAGCCATTAACACTGTGGGTTGATTTTACTATTGATTTTGTGGGACACTGTGGTTTGAGTATTTCGACCAGCACAGCACAACAAACATTGGATTAACCCAAAGTTTACATTTGGGCCAGGGCTATGTGTTGTCTGACCAATATCATGAATCTTAGTGAAACATATTTGATTTTTGCAAATCAATGTTATTTAGAAGCATAGAAAATACACACAACCTTTAATTTCTTAAATAAATGACTTTAAATGGTCAGTAGTGTAGGACAGTGTTTTAAATATCAACAAAACAAATGAAAGTGAGCATTTTATTCCACACTTGATTTGTTGTTTGTTTAACAGGAGGGGACCAAGGAGTTTTAAATGGTTTCTTCAGTGACTGGTCAACAGCTGACATCACAAAACATCTTCCCTTCATCTATAATATGAGCAGCATAGCAATCTATACTTACCTACCAGCATTTAAACAGTAAGTAATACAAATCAAGAACTGCTTACTAGTGACCCTGAAGGTTGTGACGTCGCTCCAGATTATATCATTGACGATGGCCTCCATTGTGGCTTCAATATGGGACAGTAAGAAGATCCAGGTTAATGTCTCATGATGACTGTACATGCTGTAATATCAGCTTACATTTGCAAAGGGCTAAAGACAGATAAGGTTCAGAGGATGGGTAAGAGCATGAGGATGGGATCTCTGGAGAAGTACCTTAAACAGCCCAAATGAAGCCCACTTCATCAAGGCCTTATACTACCACAGTCATACTGCTTGCTTTCTTGTTAAGGTTTTACACAGACAGAGTGTTTTAAAATTTAGATAATAGATTTAGAAAGAGGCTTAATCCATAAAGTGCTATGTCTAGTAACTCTATAAAGTTAGTGCTACAGGAGTGTGACTAGAGTGAAAAGGTGCATGTGACAAAATCTTAAATACTATAAAAATGATCTGAGAGCCAGGTTTGGCCTGAATGTTTATGTTTATTACACAGCAAGTATAACAGATAACACTGTCACCCCCTTAAGCATCAAGCTCAGGGTTATTTTAGTAGCAGAACCTGAAAAGCAACCTGAATGAAGACAATTTTTGTGTGGTATTATTTTACAAGCACAAGCAAGCAAAGCCTATGAAAAAATATTTTTCTGCTTGGAAAGCAGAGTTTGGTGTTCTAAAATTCAAAGAAACTTCTGCTGTAGTGCCTATTTGTTTCCACAGATATGGCGCAAATGCGAAAGTCGTCCATTTCCTGGGAAAGATGAAGCCATGGAACTACACATATGACCCCGAGCTGAGAAGAGTGCAAGGGAACGTCCAGGAAGCAACGTCTCACCCCAGCTTTCTCTTGGAGTGGTGGGTTCTGTATAGTAGTGAGGTGGTACCCATGCTGCTCAGAGAGTATGGAGACCAGCCCTTCTGCTCCGGCTGTGAGGTAACACCTGCACATCTTTCCCTGCCAATTCCCATGTTATACTATGCACTGTAAATACTGGAATTACTGGAAATAAGAAAGTACAAGTAACTATAGAAATAATGAAGTAAAAGTAAAAGCCTTGTTAAATTACCTTGTTACCTTGAAGTTAATGTTTATGCAAAGCAGGAGGTTTTTTATAGTTTGTGACTTTTAAAATGTAAATGTTTAAGATTTACTAATTAATTCATTATGCTCATAATTGTTTTATAACCTGGTGCCAACAGGAGGATGTACCTGTGCCTTCAATGACCTCAGAAGAGCGCAGACAGAGGTGGGAGGAAGGTCAGGCTGACTACATGGGAATAGACTCTTTTGACAACATTCAGAAAAAGCTTGATGCTTTCCTAAAATAAAAAGTAATGCAGGAATGAAACACCATGAATGCTTACTATTCTGTTTTTCCTGACAAAAGATTTTTCCTTCAAACAAGTCTAAATATATTATAACAATTCCCTATAATAGCAAGTGAGCATATATTTCTACAGTTTCAGGTTACCCATCAGGTTTTTTTGCAGTGATTCAAACTGGCACTTACTGATCACTCCTGTTGATGAACGTTTTCTTCAAATCATTGGGTTGCCAAATTTAGCATTTTTAAACAAATTTATAAGTAATGTTATTTTTATAATTATTAATACTTCAAATTATATCCATACTGTTTCATAAAAAACTTTCCCTAACTTCTACATTACATTTTATTTCTGCCATAGTTTTTGAAGGATTTTGAAGATGTTAAGTGTTACAGTCTTTGAAGAGTTTTTCATACTGTCCTGTTCTGATGTTAATTTTCTGTTCTCTTGTTTACATCTGATGTTACTGTTTTATCAACTGTGCATTCTGTTTGCTTTTGTTCTATGCCTTTCTTGTTATCCTTTTTTAAAAGTATTTTCTTTTTCTGTCTCTTTTTATCCAGTGTTACAGGGCTTCTGTGTCCATTAAAAATGAATGAGTCATTTTTATTCAATTTGCTCTTTTGTTAATGCAAGTGAAAGCCAGGTAATTAAAGTACTGTATACTGTATATGTACTGTATATACTGTACTGTACTATGTGACATTGTACTGAGTACTCAGTAGTGCATGCATGGTGCATACTGTACTATGTGCATGCAGTAATGCAGAGAATAAGAGTTTACCCAGGATTATTACTTTTTAACAGTTTTACTGTTGGTAATAAACGCAAGAATTTGTGCTCTAAAGTATTATTTACTGCAATACAATTCTCTTATTTTTGGGAAAATCTGGGGATTTTTTTGGGCTGTTTTTTGCCAAAAAAAAAAACATTGACCATTAGGTGCAGTTGTGGACTTCTGGTAAGAGTTTGACTGCCCAGGTGTGTTCAAGTGCTGCCCAGGTGTGTTCAAGGTTAAACCATAGTTAATTTATGGTTCCTTAAAAAAAACATGATTTGTAGTTTTATTGGTAGTAAAGCAACAGTTTTGTAAGGGTTAATAATTTGGCCTGAAACTGATCAAATTGGATACAACATCGCCACTGAGTGGTGAAACTTCGTCACGCCACTCATTGTATATTGCTTATTAACTTTATTGGCCCAGGTAAAAACCATGGTGGCACATTTTTTCTATTCAGTAGAATTTGAGTTGTATTTGTATATTATTGTATTGATCCAACAAACAAGCAAAACCCTACTATTACAAAATACAAGCAGGCCGGAAATTTCAAGAAAATGTCTGTGTTGTGAAACAAGTAATGAGAAATGTTATGATGAAACAAGCACCAATGAGAAACATTCTCATAATAAGGAGATATGCGTATGTTCTATTACTTGTAAGTTTCAGCAAAATATTATGACTGTTGTTAAACGTAACCAATTTTATTATTTACATTCCTAGCCCCTCCCTCATCTTATACGTTTTGCACGCGTTTATTTACATATTCTACATAATTCATGAGCAGTGACTATGACCCCGCCCCCGCGAGAGTTGTCAACAGTGGTTTAAGATGGCTGCGTTGCCAATGGTGAGAGGCGCGCTGCTCGTCGCTTTCTCTGTTTTTCTGACGCTCGTGCTGGGCTTCGGCCTACCGTCTGTACTTAATCTCATCGCGCGATGCTGCGGCTTTCCGGAGGCGAGCGTCACCGAGTGCGTCGTGTTTCTGTACGCGCTGTTCGTGCTGTACGTGGCCATGCCTCGCCTGCCCAGGGGGACCGTGAAGGTGAAGTACAGTGTGCGCACACATGCAAAGTTCATACAACAGCATTACGGACAAAGTCGTCGTTAAGTTTTTTTTACTCTGAGGCATATGTCTAAAATGCTGGCATGCATCGTAAAGTTTTATGTAAGATGTTCTGCGATTGCATTCGTGGCATATGATGAAGTGCAGCATAAGTGATAGAATAGAATGCTTTTTTTGTTATGTATGCATTCATACAGTACGTGTGCATTTCTCCGTATGTCTTCAGCCTTGTTAATATGGATTATCCATTATTGTCTGTTTTTATGAAAATGTCTTGTGTTTGCCCTTCATCAAATTACTGAGTAGTTGGTGGGGATGCCTTTGCTTTTTACTACAGCAGTAAAGTGTTGCCACTCCAAGCCAACTCTCAATGTTATGAAATACATTTTTATTGTTTCCTTTTGTAGGTTGATGGGAAAGCTGTGCTCATTACTGGCTGTGACGTTGGATTCGGCCATGCATTGGCAAAGCATTTCCATAAACTTGGCTTCATGGTGTTTGCAGGTTGTCTTTCAAAGGTAAGGGTTCAACCTTTCACGCGGTGTGCAACACATTTTAGCTTCTGTTACACCACAACTATTGAGACTTTAGGTGGTGAAATATGTTCCTCAAGATTCTTGCAAATCGTTCTTATGAAGTGTTCTTCCGTAAACCTTTTTCAATTGAATGAGTGGGGCAGTCTGACATTAAACTTAATAAATTTCTGCCACATTGCTACCATAAAAAGCTGATCAGCCCTTTGCTCAAATGTTTTGTATTTGTGTCTCATAAGGATGGAGAAGGTGCGAAAGCTCTGGAAAGTCTTCATTCAGAAAAGCTGAAGATTGTACAGATGGATGTTTGCAGTGAGGAGCAGGTTTCCCAAGCTGTCGAGTTTGTGAAAGCCAACCTGGAAGACCCTGGGAAAGGTGATGGTTGATTTATCTTCACAGAATGCATGATGTGAAATTGTTGAAGTCAAGTTATGAGGGTCTTTCTGATCTCATATGCTGCAGGTCTGTGGGCTGTAGTAAACAATGCTGGAATCTCAACCTTTGGTGAGGTTGAGTTCACAACCATGGACACGTACAAGCAGGTGTCAGAGGTCAACCTGTGGGGCACCATCAGAGTAACCAAAGCCTTTCTCCCTCTGATACGTAGAGCTAAAGGTAAAATGTTTTTAAAGTTTGCCATTTATTCAAAAATGTTTGAAACATTTTAGGGACCAGATTTTTGAGGGAGTGCAAACAAAGACAAACCGACCATTCAAATTAAAATATCAAAATTATTTCAACCATTTAGACTTAAACGTAACTTTGGATAGATTGTACAGAGTAGGCTGCACAGATATTGCTGCTTTAAATTTTTTTTTTCAAAGGAATCAACCCACAGGATCAGCACTCAGAGGATTCTGCATATTTCCAAAGAATTATAACCAACTTCTGCACATTCTTTCCCTTGTGTGCTGTTTTAATAAATAAATAATAAATGGTGTTTTCTCAGCTCCATTTATTGTATTAATGTTAAAATCCAGTCTTTAAGTTTGTTAAGGAACAGACTTTAATTATGACATGTTATTTTGTATGTTATTTTGGTCACAGGACGTGTGGTGAATGTGGCTAGCATGTATGGCAGAATGGGAAACGCTCTCCGATCCCCATACTGTGTTTCCAAATATGGAGTGGAGGCTTTTTCTGATTGCCTCAGGTATGAAATGAAGGCCTGGGGCGTCAAAGTGTCTGTCATTGAGCCAGGAAACTTCATTGTGGCCACGGGCATCCTGACACGTGATATAGTAACATCAACAGCAGAGAAGCTATGGAAAGAGGCGCCCCCTGGTGTTCAGGAGGATTATGGGAAGGCTCACTTTGAACAGTACATGGCTCTTATGCGTTCCTACTGCAACAGTGGCCAGCGAGAAATTGAGCCTGTTTTAGATGACATCACAGATGCCATCACATCTAAGCGGCCATATACACGGTACAACCCTACGGAACCGCACTGGTGGATTCGCATGCAAATAATGACCCATCTTCCAGGAGCCATTTCAGATGCACTCTACTTCTAATGAGATATCTGTCGTTCCAGTGTATCTCATCACATGAATTATATGCCTTACATTTAACCTAACTGAATCAGTGTAGAGCTTTGATTTTAAAGCTGCAATCTGTATTTTTTATGTTTTAAAAAAACAAAAATAAGTTATCAGTTATTAACAGAACAGTATTTTAAACTGGCTCTTTACTTTACCTTAAACCTCTACAGTAAGTTTATAATGGTCAAATATAATCTGAAATATCAGGATGAATGTTGCCTTAAATAACAGAATACAGTTGCATTAAAATTAAATGTCATACAACTCTTCAAGTAACTTGTACAGAGGGGCAGAAGTTATAGATTGCAGCTTTGGATTTCATTTTAAGATGTATGACAGATTGTAAACAAATATTCTGGGTTTAATTCAACAGCATTTGTTGCCTGCTGTGAGTTACCACAGACAGTTTTGTCAACTCTTCCCTCAACTTGTTAAATAAATATTTACAAATACACTTACAATGAAGGTCAAGCTTATCATGGTAGGTGTAAAATGTTTTAGAAAAAATGTACAGCTTGTATTTTTAAGCACTTTCTTAAGTTAAAGTAAATTCCAATGTACTTCTCTGATTGACTTTTCTTAAATGTTGTAAGTACAAGTTCTATGATATTTTGTTTCTTTGATTCTGCAAAGAAACTGTGGTATTCAACAGCAGGCCTCAGAAAATATCAGCAAATATAAAGTTGTATTTGACACTGAATATTTGAAATGTATGCACTTCGATTCACTTTATAGTAGTTTAGGCTAATTGATGGTTAAAGGGTTGGAAATTTTATTTAAGCAGTATTTTAACTTAAGGGAACCATGCTGTTATATGGACATGGCAACAGTGGGTGTTTCAGCAGGGTTAGTATGATCAGAGTGACCAATGAGCAGAAGAGAACGCCTATGATTCTTTCTGAAGAGAAACTGTAGTTTATGAGTTTGACAGGGTGACAGGGTTTGTACTGTATACTTCTCTTCCAAAAAGTCTGATTCATTCAGTTTATTTCCAGTCAGAATGCATATCAATATGCATAAAACATTTTGTGCCACAGCATTTTGTTACAATGAAACGTATACAAAGGCTGAATCCCAGCCCACATACTTTTGTGCTCAAAATGTCCCTGCTTTAGTAAGACAGCACTCCAGAATAGTAGTAAATACATCTAGTAATTACATCTAGTGCATGTAAAAAGGATAGCATGCAAATTGGGATGCAGCCATAATCTTTGAATGAGTCTGGGTGTTTCTTGTAATGAAATCATTTTATGTAGGCCAGTAGAGGGAGCAGTTGTTCTTGCATCAATAGCTGTTAAAATGGTTTGTACCACACTTGTACTAGTATTATCAAATAGTATACGTACTAAACTGTAAATATTTCCCAGACTTTACATGGCTTTCCTGCTTGTTAAAGTGAAGAAATGTCCAGTTAATGTGAGCTAAAGATGATGTTAGCTTCATAACATTCTTTAAGCCTGAAGACCATTTAGCTTATAAAACAAAAAACCTTTGCCACTGAAAGAAGTTAATAAATGTTAAGTAATTTCAGGGTTTTTTCACTGGCTTCACACAAATCATGGGGACTGTTTGTCTGTATTTAGGGAACAACATGCATTAGTCATTCTTGTTGCAATGATCACATGAACAGCACTTGTAATGTTTTCTATTGGGTTCCCTTACTTCCTAGTGGTGACATGTTTCAGACCTTTTCAGTATGAATAATAGTTATTTTTGTGAGTTCTGTGTTAACTGCCATATGCAGAGTGTGAAGTAAGATTCACTTCAAGTCTTTATCATTTCACTGGAATGCAACATCAATGTTTTCAGGTAAACCTTCAAATGTCATTTGCTCATTATATTGTCAAATAAAGACTTCATATCAACTTAATATTTGTTATAATGTGTTATCTAAGAAAGAGATTAAAGAAATTGATTTGTGTAGTTTATTTTTTTCATAGTACAGTCAAATAAACTCCTATTACATGCAAGTCTTATCTCCATGAAGATGTTACATGTAAGTCGTAACTCCATGGGGATGGTGGGTCATTATCACAGCACCTCCAGGCCCAGAGCTGCCAAATCTCAGCCCAAACTAAACAAGGTTCCTTATCAAAGCAGCTTCAGGGTCAGATATGTAACCCAGTCTGTGCATCCAAATAAATCCACTGGGTGGCTAGAAGATTATTTTTCCAACATTAAACCAGTGACCATGAGAACAAAATGGTAAACAGGAGGTTATAAAATTCCAAGTTAACTTGATTCAAAGTTTTAAACTTGGTCCAAAATGTGGTACATCACAAGACAAAACACTGTTGCATTGTCTTGACACTTTATAACAGATACAGTGTGACATATTTAAAGGCTGCATTTAATGCACAGTTTCACAATCCAGAAAAAAATGTCTATCCAGGACCACTTATATCCATTCACATAAATATCCATTCAGTAAAGTTCCCAAAAGAAAATACATTAAAGCAATTCAGTCACAACCACATAAATGAAAACTTGACAGCAAAATTTATTAGACCATAACTACATTTTTTTTACCTTAAACTTGCCTCATAAGCTGATAACTGACAGGTCAAAGTATGTAAAATAGAGATATACTCCAATTGAATCCACTACAGACAAACTATGATGTTTGCTGGGGTTCTTGACCCTCTTGGGGGGCTAATTAAATATGACTTAATCCTGACTAAGGTCCATTTGATAAGGTCACTTCAGTCAGCAGACAGAAGTCATCAACAAGCACATAATCAATTTCTCAACAGGAAGTCTGCATGACCAGGACATGATTTTTCATATCAGTCACATATCAGGGATGTGCTGCGCATATGCAAAGCCATACTCAAATAAAACATCTTAGAACAGCACAGAGGAACACCAAACTTTTGGTTCCAGCAAATGAAGGCACATTTTAAGCACAAACTACATTGTAAGACTACACATCTTAGATATCCCTCATGCTAAACCGGTGACTCTTAACTGGTTGGTCTGTTGTTATAGAGACAGTAAAGGAAATAATGCAAAATGTTGAGTATAAAATCCAATTTACTGTTCCAATTTAAATTAACTTGTACATACCGTAGCAAAAGTCATAAGATTAATAAAATATTGACCTTTTTATTTGTTAGAGATAAAGGCCATATATCCAATCAAATGATATTAGCCAATTTGTCGGTCACATAGAAGTTACCAGCTTAACAAGCTGTCAATATGGATAGGGTGTGATGTGCCCTCATTCTTGAGAACTAAACAAAATAAATTAAAATTAAACATTAAATATTGGTTATGTTCAATGTTGGGTCGAGACCGTGTCAAAGGTAAAGGTCAAATCTGGATCCTGAAGCAAATACAGGTGAGAACCACTGTTGCAAACAGCAAAATTTCCATTTTTGCTCCACAGTGAGTTTCACATTGCTGTTAACTTCTCACATTTCCATTCCAATCATAATGTCCATCATACCAAACTTTGCACAGTTTAGCTATTTTTCCATACACTCCTCATTTTTCCAAAAAAATCCCAATTCTCCACTCTTGCTCAAGTCCAGCTCCAGAAAGCTGTAAAAGTCATCATGGCTGTTGTGATGATCCCGTTGAAGAGAGCCCTGAAGATCACACTCATCTTAAGTCCTAAGAAAGGAGCCTATTTGCTTTACATACAAATGTCAGATGGAACATCTTTCAGCACCCTCAACCATTTATCAATCTGAGCCTCTCTGTGGATCTTGATTATAAGGTGACTTACGCATTTCCTTGAACCTAAGCTAACAATGCCACTTTCATAAGGTACTGTGTAACATTTCAATGACCCTCTGCCACAACACATATCTACTCGTGTGAGAAATGAAACTATTTTCAACCAATTGAGTAACAAGCTAAACAAAGAAGGCAAACCAGAACGACCAAGTTTTAAACCACCACAGATAATAATAAAACGCACACAAGACACACCAGTGAAGCCATATTGACTGCGGCATTGATCAGAAAAGACAGTTTAATTGGTACAATACTGACCCAGAAAAGCACCACTGCTTTTCATTTAAACTACAGCCACAGCATCATAAGATGGAAAGATGATACACAACTTGCACATGCTCCCATGTTCATTCAAATAAATGTCTAAAAGAGAAAGCAGTTACAGCCAAGTTTTGGCAAAAACAGACCAAATGACATAGCATGAATTCTGACAAGATTTCAAGATCTGTAGATAAACTTATGACTCATTAAGTCTTGCTGACAACATTGGTAAGCGGCAATGTTTTGCACCAATTTCGATTGTCAGGGAAGTTGAACTTCTGTAATTTTACTCCTTATATAGTCATCACCCTAAATTAGAATACATATAGCAATAACTGAAGGATATTGCTGCCTGAGTTATGTTTGTTACATTGTTTGTTGAAGTTACATTCTATTTTGATCACTGTTCAAACTGTTTAATGCCAAAATGAACACCTCAATCTCTTCTGACTCCTGTATATTGTGATACTTTTCGTCAATCACCTATATTGTTAAGCATTTTGCAGAAATATTGATTCCTAATAAATATAACAGTTTACATCAATTTCTTGATGTGATTGTTGTTCAGGCAATGCTGGCAGACATGGAGAATATTGGAGACCTTATGTTATGACCTTAAATGTTAAACAGATGCCTGCTAAGTGAAACTTTGTGGACAGTTTGAAAAAGGCGAGAAGTTCAAGAACAGAACATGTTTTAAAACAAACCAATGAAAAGAATATATATTAATAAAAAAACTAGTTTGTCATTCTAATACATGTTGAAAACAAAATGCATTGCATCACCTACATCTAAACGTCCTGTATTCTGATAGGGCATTTAACACAGTGAAGCTGAGTGAGTTTCCAAGCGAATAAGAGGGAGTCCATTGTCCGTCTTTTTCTGTACCTCCCTTTAATGGAATGCTTGCTATTCCCAGTCTGACTGTCTGGATATGCAGCCTTTATAAACTGGGTTCTCCTTCTAAAATCAGGAGGCAGCGAGAGCCTTGATCAGGTAGAGTTTGTCACCCTGTTCACTGGTGAAGATGGGCGCCTTTTTGTAATGTTCAACCAGCTCTTCCATTGTGTTGAACTTGCGCTGTCCAATGCAATACAGGTTGTCCTTCAGCTGGACTTTGAAATGCTTGTTTTTGGACTGAGCTTTCAGCGATATTGAAAAGTCATTGGGCTATAATAAAGTGTAGGGAGACAAAAGACAGAAAAATGTGTTAATCTACAGGCTTAACAATAGTTAACAATAATTAGTTCTGTTACTACCTCAAATGTAGCATCCTAAAGACATCGAACCTTTAAGTAACTAAAACTGAGATTTTATTTTATTCCACAGCAAAGTTTGGCATTAGCAGAGAATTTCCGAAGTTAAGAGAACTACGACAATGATACTGAAATTACACATTTCACAATCTGACACAATTACACTTTGACCTAGTAGAAAAACAGGAATTCTCCTAAATGTGTAGTGAAGCAAATAAAAAGAAGCTTTACACATACCGAGGACTCGCTATCACGGATAAGAAAGTCTCCCTCTGTGCCTCTCTGGTTAAGAGCCATCTCTGCCTGATGACGCGTCACCTTCCCGTAGTACCACTGCTTTCCAGCGAAGCGCCCACTAGAAGAAGGTTCGATGTAGTCACAGTCAGGTGTCGGTGGTCCAGCCATGCTAGCAGAGTTGTGTGACTCTTGTAGCACAGTGACATAGTTTTTTGGCACAAGTCCCATTTGACCATCGGCTTTGCGACACTTCCACCACTCCGGGTCATTTTCGGGCTTCTCCACGACATCCATAACCTCTCCCTTCTCGAAGTTCAGCTCTTCATCGTTGCCCGAGCTAAAAGGGTAGAGTGCCTGTACTGTGTGCAGCACCTGAGTGCCATTGGCACTGTGAACAACAGCAGCAAACTTTTCCGATAGCCCAGCAGAGTCGTTGCTTGCCGATCCATCGGCATCCTCAGTCACATAGTTGGATGGGAACCAACCCGAACGACCATTGTAGCTCCCCCTCCACCAGCCATCGCTGCACTTTTCCATGACGATGACCCTCGTCCCTTTAACCAGCGACAGCTCATCTTCCCGCTCGGCTGCGTAGCTGAATTTAACTAGTGCAGGAAGGTTCAGGTCATACAGACGTTCGCTGTTGTCTGGGTAGAAGTCTGTGTCAGCATTAGAGGCTGTGTCACGCATGCCTGGTTTCCGCTTCACCTTACCAATTCCTGTATGCATACAGATAAATGTACTGTTAGGGGTTTCCTTATACACACACAGCTACAGAATGTACAGTTTAGGAATGACATTTATTCAAAGAAACTGATCAGACTTAGTGTATCTCTTTGGGTTACATCTCAGAAGTACATGCACTTTTGTAGAGTACTCTAAAAAAGACTTCACACTGCAGCCACAAAGCAACCAGAACACGTTTCATTTTTTGACACTTGAGGGTTTGAGGTGAGATAGCCAACACAGACCCAATAATGTGACCAAGCAGTGTTAAATCTGGAGTTGACCTCACTCACTAATTAACTTTTCAATTCACTGCACTTGCAAAATGCTTTAGACATTCACTTAAAAAAACCTCAATGTTGTATAAACATTTTAGAGAATTTTGCTCCATTGGAAATTGAAAAATTGACTTCAAATGTGTCCTGAGACACTTTTTCATTACATCGTTCCCACTCTGCACTCATGTTGAAATTATCTGTGAAACCAAAGAGCATTGTAGTTTGATACAGGCACCAACAGGCAGAGCAAGATTAAACAGAGAACATGTCCGAACACGTGACAGTGCAGTGGGAGTGTGTTCACACTGACAGGGGTGCAGTAGCTAAACTGCCTGCTTAAGCAATGTGCCCTCTCTTAGTAAACATGGACACTAATCCAGTTTCAAAACTGACTAATTAGAGTGACCCAATCACATCCCTGCTGCTTTTTAAAACTTACAGATCACAAAATAGACCAAGTTGTAGTTTGTTGCCTTCTTTCTCGATGACTGAATTATTTCTATGCCCTCAGGCTTGCAAAACCAACAGAACAATTAACAAACAACAACTGTTAACATAGATGCCTCTCACATCCTTCATGGTGCCCAGTCTAGTATTTTATGTTTATATTAAAAATAACGTGTCACTGGTTTGTGCCAAACCATTGGCCTTTTGGTTTACTCCCAGCTGTAAGATTTAATTCATTTATGATGGAAAAATCTAACTGAAAGGGGACAGACATCCCACAATGCACTGGGATTGGAGTAGGTTTAGAGAGTTTGCTGAGGATCCTGCCTTGTCTGACCGTGTTAGGTCAAGTCAGATGGACCGGACTGGAGGATTAAAGAAGAATATCTGACCCTGACGCCTTTCAGCTATGTTGGTGTGTCTGGCAAGTGTCTGTGAATAGTATTACAATAAAGGAATGTCCACTTGGCAGTGAGGTGTGTAACAGGCCAAATACAAAGCCCTTAGGACAGATAAACTCTTTATTTGTACATACCTTACAAAATTACTACAGAAGTATGTTATGAAGGTAATGCAGAGTAATACCATGGTACTGTAATATACACCATGCTACATGTGCTATAGTATTTGGTACAAAAATCTATGCATGTGGAGGTGGAACCATCTATGCAGGTGAAACCCTCAGGATTCACATTTAACTCTACAAGGAAATCACTCAAGGAAATTGACTTTATACTTGCTCAAAGGTTAAAGGTTAACTGAGTGAGAACATAAAGTCCTTCTGACCAAGATACTTATCAAAGCTCAAGGCCAGTGAAATTCACACTGAAATTTCAACTATCTGCTTTGCATTCCAAATTCATGAAATCCCAAAGCAAGTTATTTGCCTCTGGCTAAGACTCTGTCTGATTGAGGGGCACAGAAATTTACATGCAGCGAAAAGAAAACATGCAGCGTATATATAATACAGTAACTTGAGCATTTTGTGCCCCATCTGTGGACGTGTTGCTGCCTGTCAACCCATGGTGTGTGAACCTTCAGATGATATGCTAGATAGTCTACAAACCTGAAGCTTTTTCCCAAAGAAAAGAAAGAATTTAGAGGTGTGAAAGAATGCAAATCTGGGCTTAAATGCAGGGTCAAATATAACAGAACTACAAAGAATGTTCCAGAATGTTATTCCAACTTGTTCCAAAAAGCCCCTCATGTGGGACATGTGAACGCACAGATTGTGGCTATATTCCTGTGCATGACATGACTGATGTTGCTTCGCAAGACAGGGACGGTTTATCCACCCACTCAGTCACTGGATTAGTGAGTCTACATGGTATCAGCTCAAAAAAGGACACATTTCAGTTCTTCTAATTCATACTATTAAGAAACGACTAATCCTTCACAAACATGTTTCACCAAGGATGGTTAATGTCTAGCAAACTGTCTTGAATTTGTGAAAATCAGTCTAGCCAACATTACATATATTTATTTATTTAGCGGACACTTTCATCCGAAGCGAGAGCATCTAACATTTTGCCCTAAGAACCAACAAGCCTACTCTACAAAGCTACATTTACAAGTGGGAATAGTTTTGATGCCAGTGACAGGATAAACAGTAGAAAAATGTCCAAATACAGCACACGGCTATGGTGTTTCCTGAATAGAGGGAACTTAGGAAGGACATTGCATGCTTTGTAAAGGCCAAACTCAAGTGTTTATAGCTCAACAATCAGATTCGGAATTTTTTTTTCTCTCTAATTTTACTGATTTTACCAAAAAGCTTGTTTCACTAAAACCTGGCAATAAAGGATTTTTTAAATATTATAAAAACAGTGTTGTTGAGATAGACCCATCTCAAGTCTTCTCTTAGCCACTCAATGAAATCCACTTTCCCTCCATTTTACAGTCTTTCCTTTGAGTGCAAGTTGGATTAGTCGTTTCCTCTGGTTCATTTATCCTATTGTTTTCAAACAGCACATTAGTCAATTCAACAACCCGCATTGTGAAAGGGGATTTTTAAAATGGCCAATTAATCTTATTAAATAAAAGACTGAAATACCAAACTAATCAAACAACATGCATAATAATGATAACACCTTAGTACTTTAATGCAGTACACACCATTATTTAAAGCACCACTAATAGAATAAAATGACTCAATATGATGACTCAATATATGCCACTAAACAGATAAGATTTGTGCTTCATGTCAATAATGGAACATCAATGTCTGTGGGGTAAAACTAAACACAATATATCTGCCTGGGGTCAATGCTATAGTGCCATCGTGGCACCATGTCTAATCAAACATGGTAAAGGTATTTTTCTGTTAGTGAGCCACACTTCAGAAAAAATTCTCTTAACTGATGCTACCATATAACTGCCAGCTTCATATACAATCTGAAAAGGTATGAGGGAAACAGATAACATGAAAAAAAATCACCTCTAATCTTGTATGCTGGGCTCAGAGCAGAGTGAAGAACAAGACATTCTTTCAACTGGAGAAAGACGAGACATCAAAAGATCTCGCAGAAGCAAGAAGCAACTGTAAACCACAGAGCTTTCTTCAGCTCTTCTAAACACCGTCTGTGTGACAACACACACGCTCGCTTGATGTACAATTACAATAAATCTTGTCTAAGAGATCTTAAAAATGTAATTTAAAAACCATCAAACTAGTGCATACAAAATGATGGGTGGATAACAAAATGGTCTAGTTTCAACTCCTTTCGAAAAATCTACTTTCAATTTATTTTTATCTTTGTATTTACAATGATATATGAAGCCTATTTTGAGATCTATTAAAATAGCAGTATTTCCTGAGATTTTTGTGATATTCTGCCAGCGTTGCTGCTCATTTTGATGCAGGTACTCTGACAGAATATGCTGGTATAAACAGGCTTGGCTGCACATCTGTGCTTATTTGGCTAGAGCTGGGCTTTAGAGAGCTCTTCAGAGAGCCAAATGGGGGTCACAGTCCATTCACGTATGCAGCACGATCAGGAACAGTCTTCCAAAAAGGACTCTACCACATCCTGTGTCATCACAGCTCTCTGTGTGAGCATGAGAGGAAATGGAAAAAAAGGTGCTGGAATTTGTATTTTGTATTTGTGCTCTTCCCCTCACAGAGCAGCGTTATCTCATGGTGTTTTCCAGAGAGGAAGACATCACAGCCTTTATAAAAAAAATGTCTGAAGTGGGAAGTGGAGAAACTGACGGACTGACGCTGTAGTGAATCAACAATCCCGGTTTCCTCCCTCATGGGCTCCAAACATCTGAGGAGTAATCTGGCTCAAATAAGACCACTTCCATTATGAGTGGAGTAAAAAAAGAGAAAGGATGCAGAAAACCAAGAACTCACCACCTTCAGATACTTTACTTTGTTGAGATTGACTTATTGAGTTTTTTCAGAGAAAAATAACATTTCTTGTGTAGTCCACATTGTGATACAACAGTTTTACACAAAGAAATTCAGAAATGTCAGGCTGTTTGTCACAGAAAATCTGATCTGAGGTTAGAACAGAGACTTTTAAATGTATGGGTCACCCTCAAACCTGCTTCTGAGGAGCACAGGAGGCACCCAGCATAATTTCCACAGTAAGAATACAAAACAAGACAAAACAATACAATTTCCCATTATTTCATCATTTGTGTTCCAAAAAAGAAGTTATGTAGATCTGGACTGACACTAGAGTGACTCTCTTTGATTTGATTAAATGATTCTAGTCATTACTGTAATCTGACTAATCTATGTCCAAACTGGTTCACTTGCATGGTATAGAAAAAGCAGCATGAATTTTCTTCAAAATATTTTGTGTTTGATGGAAAAGGTTAGTTATACAAGTTACTAAGCAGCAGAATTTTCATATCAGGACTACAGTCTCTGCTAAAGACATGAGTTACAAATGGACGGTAAGTGGTCATTGCTGTACAGCTACTTAAAGCATAATGGAGCCTTAGAAAACATGCAGTAAATCCATATAGGAACTAACAGCAATGGAAGGTAATAATATATTCCTCCAGCAGCTCTCTCCAAAGAGATATGAGCTTTAATCAATCATCTCAGGCAGTAAACATGACACAATGCTTTCAGTGTTTCACCAGAGAGTGGCCGTCGCCCAACTGCAGCCCACTAACATGAGGAAACCCCCCTGACAGCAGACCCTCAACACTCCAACATACTGAGAAACAACATCTCAGACAGGGAAGAAACTGTGGGCTTCAAAAGAGGAAAAGAAACTATTACAAAAGGATTGTGTTGGGCAAGAAAAATCCGGTTGAGTGTAACAGGAGAGTTTGTGCACAAGACACTGTGCTGATTGCAGTGTGTGTGTGTGTGTGTGTGTGTGTAAAGTGCAATTACAGGCTTTTCAGAGCTCTGCCCGCCCAGCTGTTCAGCTAACAGACACTGAAAAAACTGTTTCCAAGCCAAGTTTCAAGTTTTCCAACCCAAGTTGTCCCTTAACTTGTTTAGTTTCATAAAAACAGTTTTATAAAAACTGAAGTGTCCAAACAGGGAAAACAGAGCAAACACAGAGCGTGTACGTGGATGTGTGTGTGGGGTGGGTGTTAGTGACAAACTCCCTCCCAGCTCAGAGGAGGAAAAGCCTTTCAGAATTTCCTAAGCTCATAACTTAACACTTCAAAACTCAGCTTTCAGCAAAATCTTCAGCATTACTTTAACTCTACATTTCTGAAAAAACACCAAGCCATAAATTTAAAGAAAAGTAACTAAACTCACGGAAGAAATGTTTGAAGAGGTTGGCCATATCCATTTTGGGCTCTCCCGGCAACTCTGCACTTCCCCCTGCAGCTGTGCAGCAATTCCATGTGAAACACCCACCCTTGAGTTAACTGCTCACTGCCTGCACAACAGTCAACTGACTGACCATGTGACCAGTACGAGCCAATCAGAGTCAATCCCTCTTGTAGTCCACTCCACTCACCATTTACACAGCTTACTCATGGCGCCTGTGGTGACTAAGTAGGCAGCTCTTGACTGCCAATACCTGTCTGTCTATTCTTAATTTTGGGGGGACTTTCATTGACAAATGCCTAGTCATAATAACAAAGAATTACTTACACATATTTAAACACTGTTATGGTAGTACAATGGTATTTACTATGTAAACACCACAGTACAAGGTAATTATCAAGTATCCTTGTTATATTTGGATAAACATTTTTTTAATGTGGAAATGTGATGCATGCATCACTACCTCCTTGAGACTCTTACTTGAGACTCTTACTTGAAACTGATACCAAAAATCAGTTTTTGATCAAATAAAACAAGAACTCCTAATTGATTTAACAATTACTTTATCAATAATTTACCTACTTAACCATAGTAAATTGTATAGTAAAAACCTTTATATCATTCACACCTTGAATAAATGGGTTTCGTATCAGCCTTTATCCATTGTCAAATACGAAGAAAATTAGTTCAGTAAATCAGCACTCAAATATATAATTCAGAATTCTGAACTAACAACCATTAGGATTTAAGTTAAAGTGGCATATTTGTTAGGTATGGTAACCCATACCCAAAATGTGACTCCTGCATTTAACACATCACTGGTTAGAGGTGAACACAAACCCAGGGCAGTGGGCAGCACTGCTGTGCCCAGGGAGCTATTAGGCAGCCCTGACTCACAAACCACTAGCCCACAACTGCCTCACCGTTTTTTAACAAGGAGCTTAAAGTAATATATAATAATTCAAATATATAATATATACAATATGATGATTCAAGAGTTTCACTTATTATGCAAGTAGGCTATGATATGTATTTACATATGTACAAGGATATTTATGAAATTGTGATAATTTCAACTATAATTTAACTAATCATGTGGCTTTCATTCAATCATTTTAACTTCATCACATGATTGAAAAAAATGCTACAGTAGGTTTCCCCCTGTTAATTTAATGTGTAATAAGTGCAATAACATTTATCTTCCTGTCATTGTCTTCTGAGAGCAGAGAACCCACACCTCCACTGAACCGCCACAAAAAGCTTCAAGAGGATAAGAATAAAGAGATGACAAGCTGCCCGTACACATCAAACAAATGAGTCTGTATTTACAGGGAAACTTAACCACAGACATTTAAAAAAAAAACCTGACTATTAAATGATTAATCAGTTGGAGTTTAACCAACTTTATTATGAGCTAATCTGCACATTTTAGATACTGAGAAACACACTATGTACACTTTTAGATACAGAAAAAAAACACACCATCTACACCAAGTATGTCACTACACTTAGTGTGTGACACACTAGGATATAGTGCATCACACACACTTTATCTTACTAAGGTTTCAAATCTTATGTCCATTTATGGAAAATTCTTTATGATGCTTGTTTTCTCTAGCAGTGATTTTGTATGTTTTTAAATTCTCAAAAAACAGAATCATCTGTGTAAATTCTATCCTCTAGTCTAAACTGAAATCAACATATTTTTGTAAAATTGCACAAGTATAAGGTAACAGTCAGAAGTCTTTAACTATAATAAAGGCAAATGTAGCAGAAGTATGTTTTTAGGAAAAAAAAAAAAAAAGAGTATTTTTCAGGGGCAAGTCATCATATACAGTTGAAGTGTTTTTTTACATTCAGTAAAACATTCAGTATACTATTTCTATAATATTTTCACTTGTGTCATGAATTGTTTTGTGCTTTAAATGCTAAATATTTTATAATTTTATTTGATTTTATGGATTTTATAATATTTTTTAATTTTATGGAATATTTTATTCCAGTTTAAAGCTTCTGATGCTATGGTCATGGCGACAGCCAAGTTTAGTCATTCAAAAATAAAACAATGTTTTACGAGTCATCTTTTCCAAAACCCTTACAATTAAAATTAGATTAACCTGGGTAAAAACCTGTTTAAAATGTTTAAATCAAATAAAACTGCAGTGTTACAGTCCAGTTAAATGTTTGCTGGCAATATTTGCAACTATATTAGCTACTAAAATGTCCAGACAAATGTCCAGTGCAAACTGATGCTTGGTTAGAAAGTTTTACACTAGTATGAATTTCCTGTTGACAGCTGTGATCAGCATTTCCAAGTGACTGTGCTCAGTGGCTCAGGGGTCCTGGAAGTCCTCAGGTGTGGTAAGCATGTGGTCTAGTCTGGACAGGAACTCTAGAGCTAATCTTTCACATCTTTCTTATCTGCTGACACTAACCTTAACATTCCAGTCACAAACACTTCCTTCAGTGAACGTCTCAAATCCTCAAAGACAAACATTCAGACATTAACACTTTTAGTTTCCTTTTAGTTGCTGAATAATTTTGTCCACCAAGAACATTTTATGAAGGCCACATTTTACTGCAAATTAATGAAAATAATATTGCAACTTAAACTCTAAATAAACTAAATTTTTATTTGATTTTGGTTGAAATGTTTTGAATTGTTTTTCCTCAGATTTCGTAGCACCTAGTTAATCTACCTTTCTAAAGTTCTCAATTTTCTCAGAGAAGATTGACAAAAAAAAAAACAAGTCACAAAACAAATAAACAGACACATGCATAAATATATTCTCATAGTCTTAACTAAAACAATTACTGTCCTGCTCTTGATGACAGTGAATGCATAAATGAAAGCAACAAACAAAATTATAACCTCAATGCTGGGAAAAGTTTGCAACACAAGCCTTGTTCCATCAAAACACAGACATGTACTGTACCTGAGAAGTAATTCACTGACGGTATGTGATAGTAGCACCTAGCAAGCAGTCAGATCTTCAAGAGCAGGTAACACTGGCTAGATAACTTAACTACAGTCTCTTCTAGCGTAACGAAGCATCAAGCATGACTGTGGTTAAAAGCAAGACTTCTCCGGAAATGGATAAAAAAAAACTGCACTACATACTAAACCACACAGAATAGATTAGAAACAAAAATGTCTTAACCTCTTGTAAGCAGAAGTAGATTTTCACATTCGCATGATATCATCATGTGTTGCTGGGGTAAGTTCTCCTTTAAAAATATTTTGTCATTCAGTCATCTGGAAGAATGTCAAAGCTACTCCTTTCTATAAAAGAAGTAAAAAAGGCTCCAAAATATATACCAAAGAAGTATTAATGTAACACCCAATACATCTTTGGTATAACATTACATTTTCAGTTATACAAGTTCAGCTAGCAAACTAATTATTCACTAAATGATGTATTTTATTATAGGTCTCAAATCGCCTTCACACTTTTTAGACAGCATGTTATAAATACACAACATGCTGAAAATCAGGAACCAACAAAGTTTCCTTTCTCCTCCACAAAATAGTGTTGAGCGTGCTGCACCCTGTGCTGTATGCAACCAAACTGAAGTCATCACGCATTAACATACATATTCAGGAACTGTATACGTAACTTAAATCGTGGTTTGTTCGCAACACAAAGGTATCTCGTTTTCAAAACGTAGCACAGCATTCATACAGAGGTTGTGTCTAGAAAGAAAAACAATATTCTGCAAAAATGCCAGACACCACTTTATAATGTCTAGTCTAGTCTAGTCTGGTCTGGTCTAGTCTGGTCTAGTTAAACTTGAATAAAAACAGAAAGGCCATTCTTGAGTCAATCAGAAGTTGCATCTTTACCTAAAGTGTCTTTGAGGTTCTTGACAATCGAGGCTTTCCTGGCACTGTTCTTTCTCTCTACGTAGTTGGATGGCACAAAGCCAGTCTTGTTGGTAGCGTTGCGTACACGCCACCAGGATTTGGAGTCATCTAGAAGCCAGAGACGTTCATTCTTCTTAATATCCAGCTCCTGGTCCTGCTGAGCCATGTAATCAAACTTGGCGATGACAATCACCTCTTCCGTCATCTTGGATTTATTTCAGCACTGCGGATGACAATAATCCATTTGAAGTTACACAGTGGAACAATCTCTTCTTTAGCAATTCAAAGTCTTAGAAATACTAGGTTTTTCCAAAGACCAATTTTAAGATCAAATTGGTCTTTGGAACCCCAACAGAAGGTCTTCAACTGAACAGTTCCTAACAAATTCTGACATGTGTACATGGAAAGGAGAACAAAAAGAAGTCTTAATCAAAAAACAGAGGATTCTGCTATTGGACCGTAGGACTAAAATTGACATGATGAATCTAAAATGACAATTCTGTATTACAACAGCAACGAACCACAGACCAATCAGTGACTGAGTACTGAAGAGAGATGTGGCCAGGTACCGCTCTCAAAAAAAAAGAGCAATACTGACTGACCTTATGGCTCAGGACAACAAACCTGGTTGTCAGAATGAATGAACATCTTTGTTCACCTTCTCCTGAACATATTTAAGACAAAACATAGGTGACCTACTTTCCATAGACCTCTGGCTCTACATAAAGAGTAAAGATTAGAAGAGATTTCAAGTAATCACAGTAAATTTGATAATAGGTATAAGGTATAGGTATATATATATATATTAATGGCAAACAACCATTAATGCACAGAACACTTGGGATCCTCTGGTAATTGCTCAGCAACTGCATAGTTACACCTTACCAACCACTCAGAAAACTCTGGTAATTCAAAATTCATCTTAAATTTTAATTGTTGTTGTCACATTTGTTCTTACAAATTTTCCATGTCTAGTTAAAAAAAAACATTACATGCAAAAAAAATCAGCACAAAATGCTGAGCAAGTCACTGCTTACCTGTGCTGCATCAAAGCGGTGGATATCAGAGTTGAAATGCCCTAGAGTAGACCTGGAAGAAAAAAGGCACATTTGTTCATTCTGTTTAAAAATGGAGAACAAAAAAGCACAACCATGGAAACCGACTAAAATGACCATTATGAGAAACTGTAAAAGTCATCTCCCAACCAAATCGTCTGGCATGTAACATACGCGATGATAATGTTTGGCATTCCCCTTATACACATGCAGTGTTTGTGTCACTGTTTACTCGCCAAAGACAATCATCTCCCCTGCGATTGTGTTATTTGGCAAAATAAATAACAGAAAGATGATGATTGTTTTTAGCCCCAGTGTGATGACTGCCAAAAGACAGTTTATAGTCAAATGATCTCTGTACAGTTAAAGCGAGAGATCACTTCCTCTAGAATGATAGCCAGCGATTGTCCATTGTCCAAACATCAGGAAGGCAGCGGGGGAGGAGGGAGATCCAAAAGTAGGATGCAAACAGTGAAAGCAGGACATGCGGTTGCATTTTAAACTACATCATACCGGATAGTGAATGTGTGGTTAAAAAAACAGACAGAAGGCAAATGTGGCTTCCTATCTATGTTTTGTTCCCGCCTACACAATTCCTGAATCATACAATCACAAAATTCCTACACACACATGATCATGACATGCATAGGCAATGCATAAATAAATTGTGTTGTCACCAACTAATTGTAGCCAACAGACAACCAGGTGCCAAAATCTAAATAGATTTGTGATCAGTTTTCCTTATATACTGGTTCACCATTGACAAAATGATTGTTATCATAACGTTTTTATATCTTGTGAACCTTAGTTTACAAGTGATTCAACTGCATGGTTTTTAAAATGGGCAATTCTAATATTAATGAATGGAGAGCAGGGAGGTTGATGTAATACAGATGCAATTTAATGATAGCAAAGTCATGCATAAAAATGTGTTAAAACACATAACTTGCAAATATTTACTCTAAAACAAAAATAAAACCAAGAAAACATTGTTGTTTGATTTTAAAACTGACAAGTCAAACAACTACATTTGTCAGTAAACCTGAAAGTGACTGATGCTACAGGAGTGGCTATAATAAACAAAAAAACAGCTCAAACAAACAAAAAAGTTACAAGTCATTAGTATAAATGAGAGTGTCTTAAAACATTTTCTAATTGTTTATCAGGTAGCCAACATCTGGCTAGCTAAACAACTAGAATCTAGAGTGTTTCTCTGCGTAAGAGTGGAAATCAATTGATCTAATACTGCTAGCTTATTTGCAACTAAATGCTTGAAATGTTCACAACTCTGTTGATTAACTCCCTTGCAAAGCAAACAGGGTTTATTTAATGAGTTCTGCCATGTGGAATTAGGAATTTTCAAGTCACTAGCAGCTTCACTAATTAGATTAATTAACGCCGGGAGGCAAAGTTAACAACGATATCCAGAGACAGACAGAGAAAACTCCCTAATTCTAGCACACAAAGCCAACAGCCTGTTCACTCCTAATGCATAGCTGGAGATTACGGCCAGAGTACACAACGAGAGAGCCAATCACACGCCACATGCTAATCTAACAAAACTTTTCTTAAAGTCTGTTTTTAAAGCACTGTCTTTAGTGCCTTTTTTCTCCTGAGACAACTTCTTTTATCTGTCATCTTCATTAGAGCGTTACTGCTGAAAGATCAATAAATATAACCTCAGCTATTTCCGGAAGTGAATGCTATCATGCTCTTTGTATCATTTCTGCAGTGTGTATAATGTGCATGGAACAGAAAACTTACTGTACATACTGTATATTCAACTGACCTACTGCATTTTTAGAAACGTGCCAAAACTACAGCACACTGAACAAAACACTGTTTTCAAAAAACAACACGCACAGAATTTTTGTTTTTGGACAAAATCAGATGGAAAAAAAACATTTTTTGTTTCTAAAATCATTCTCTCAATTAAACATTTTAGAGAAGTCATGTGGTTGTGATTATTGATACGTGATGTAGACTCTCTGCACTCTGACTAATGTGTATACATATCCTAATGAGTGTGCTCATGTGGCCCATTTTCCTATTAGTAAAATCTTTAATGCATATGTGGCTTAAATGTGCCACAGGTTTACTATGCCAGTCTCTCAGGCACATTTTAAAGAGGTTACTAATTGCAAACATCTGGACGGTATCTGACAACTAAGAAGCGGAAAGAAACGATCTTTGCTCATACACAGACATTAATAGAAATAAGCGGCCTGCATTTACCACTACAGAAGACAAGAAATGAAAGGCACTTCTAGCCTTTTGACAGAGCAAAAGCACCAGCATGAGGAGTTTTCAGTCTTCTGCATCTGTGCTCTTCACGTTTAAACCGTCAGTGAAAGAGACACTTCACAGAACACTACAAAATGCTGCATCTGTGCTCTAGGCCCCCGATGAGAGCAGAGATGAGTTCCCACCTCCATCTGTCATTCAGTCCTAAATTCAGTTGCCCCAGAAACCCCCTCAGTGTGACATCTGAGTCGGGCCAGAAACAGCACAGAACACGTGGCACAGATGCATCTGGTTTGTCCCGCAGATTCCTCATGATTTAATCTCATTCCTTCAGCATGTGTTAGTGTTGCAACCCTTCTAAACAACAACAAAACTTATCAAATCTTAAAACTGAAGACTACAAAACAAAGGTCTTTATACTGCAAATCCCCTAGGCTAGTCCCCAGCTAGTCATGAGATGTCTGCATAAGATTCACAGCACTCAAGATATTTTTGTAATCAGCAAATAAAAAATACAAATGCAAACAAAGACAGTACGCCACGCTTAAAAATACAGTAACTTCCTCACTGTAGTCCACAACCTTAACTGTATGTAGGAAATTTACATTTTTACATTCATGTTCATTTATGAAAATGTTCATTAATGCTAAACTTTACACACATTGCAACACTAACTGTCCCGCAACAGGGCCTATATGATCTTGAATTAATGCACATTACCAAAGCTCAAGAACTCTAATTTCACATCAGACTTGTAATAGAATACAACAGAAATATCAGAAAACTGTGAATTCTATTGCTGATGTCTGCCAATACACAACAATGTCATAAGAAATGCAACCTAAAGAAGTAAAAACTGAACAAACCTGAAGTGTGGTCTTAATAAAACACTACTGAAATCCCATTCTCAGGCATTCTTCTAATCATCTGTTAATCAACAATACGATAACATTCTGTATCGCTGATAGAATCAAGAAGAAACACAAAGGATGTCTGAGTCTGGTCTGAGTGTACACTGAGCTCAGCCAATAGACTGAGGAGAAAATGAAACGTCATGCGTAGAAAAGCTCTGCTCTTTACTGAACGATCTGACAGGGTCAGTAATGTAAAGACTTTCATGCTAAACTACCAGGCTATCAAGCTAATGAGCTTATTCCATTGGCAAAATAATTATTACTAACGCAACTAATGCAGATATAGATTTTTTGGCCAAGACATCGCATGAAAATACACAAAGAGAAGCCAACCCCAGAATGCATTGCACCAATCATATAAATGGATCTGGAGTCAAGTCTCTCACGCAAAACGGTATTGTAGTGCACCATCAAATCAGTCACATGTTTTTTCCATTTCAGTTAGGCAGCTGCCTTTGCAGGTAGAAGACAGTGAGGGAGACAAAAGTGACTTGTAGATGCCATGAGTCCTATTCTTAAGGGGAGACCACATGGTCCAAACTTAATCTTAAAACACAAGCTTCTTAGCAAGATTTGCTAGTCTAGTAACTTTCTCCTCAGTTCCATTGTATAGCTGAAAACACTGGTAGTCCAGCTGTTTCAGCATTTCCCTCTCCCCTGTAAATGTGTCACTGCTAACCAGCACACTATAGAAAAAGAGTTTGTTTGCAGCAAACCAAAACAAATGAGTTCTACAGCTGCTTCAGAAATGCTGCAATGATTGCCGCAACAAAGCTACACCTGACGCATACTGCTGCAGTCAAAAAGCACACAACTTCCTCTTTGTAAAGTCTAACTGAGGTGAGAGAGTCGCTTACCACTTCCTCTGTAGTTCTCCTGCAATGTTACAGACTGCCGCCAGGGCCTGACAGTGCCATAATTATTGTGTGATGAATGACAAAGGCTCACACCCTAAAGATCAGAGGGGCCTGAGTCTTCACAGACTTGTAAATACTTGTGGCAAGGAAATAATGAGTAACGGTAAATTAAGCAAAATCAATGATGTTTTATTTACTATGTGATGCCACAATCCACAGTGTGGCATGTCTGGTTTTGGTGCATGTTTCATTTATTGTGTTGTGTTCATTTACAAGGTTCATTTACAATTTCTAATTTTCTATAAATTCCTTAAATAGGGATCAATAATTTTTATCATCATTCTGCGCTTCAGTAAAAGCAGCACATTTTCCATGGGGAATGCAATTATTAGAAAAAAACAAATAAAGGTCCACCCTTTACACCAATCATCTTTGGGCAACAACAAAAAAAAGGTACAAAAATGAGCAAACAAGGTCACAAAAATTCATACATGCTAGCCACGAATTGTGAAAAACTAGCCATAAGATTATGACACTGGTTCCCCTGTGAGACAAGCAGTAGTTGATGGGTGTCCAGCACACACACAGTGACCCAATGGCTCTGACAGGCAGCTTAAATCACAGGCCCCTGCTGAAATGTAATCTGTGTGTTTACCCATCCAACACTGCCTCACTTCCTTTGACACATCTCACACACTGATAGAAGACCAGCTAGCAGAGTACCAGATCTGAAAGGTGGAGGATTCAGCTAAACAAGCCTTTTATCACTCAACTAACAGTGAAAGCTCTCACAAGTAATTAAGCTTTAATTATTCTGCATCCCCCATGACCTCAAAACTTACTGACCAAAAACAGCCAGTAGTGTCTCCGGTAATTGTGGAAATAAAATGGTTGTTTAGAATCTAGCATATTTAGAATCTTAATAATAACTTTTGTCAGACTGTAAGAGCAGTATGCTAGTATGCCATCCACTACATAATCCTGTTTTCTATCAGCTAGGCGAATTATTTTAGTTCTAATTAATCTAACTCACACAGTCTTTGCAACAACTCATGAGATACAAAAGCTCAAGTTTAATGAATTTCTCATATTTAAAGACCATCATCTACTCCAGGTTTTAGATTTCCAAACCCCATCGATGAAGATGGCTAAACCACTTCAGGGCAGCCAAACACACAGAACTTGATTATCTAAAACCCTTTATGTGACACTAATGTTAATGTGCAGTTTAGAGAAGCAATCCAGGCCTTTTAGACAGATTTTGACAGAGAGGGAAAATGAGGTTTACATAAGTGTAACCTTAACTGTGTAAACGAGACAGCCACACGTCCCCTGCGTGTCTCTGTGTCTGTGTAGCGAGAGGGATTTTTACATCTTTTAGCTAACAACAGAGTCCCTCAGGGTTCATTATAAGAGCTTTCCACATCCCCATGACTAGACTTATGATCACACTAACTATCAGATCTCTACTGTCGTTAAAGTCTTATTGAAATACCTATGTACACATTAATAATCTTGTTCACATTTAAAAGCCAGTCATTGCTAAAAGCATAAATAAATGTCAAGTTAAACAAGGTCCTGGCAGTTTCCAAAATCCCAGTCTGGAGTCTCTTAAAGACCCAGTGAGTGGATCATAATATAACCACCAATTTCCCCTTAAGGTCTAATAAAATGAATTAGCCTTATAGCTGTTTAACCGCAGAACCTATTTAGTAAATATCTGTTTCCCATCTCTTTCTTATTACTCTTTCCAAACAAGAAAAAACAAAGAGTTTGGTCGGCATTGCACCTTACTACACAAGAACCACCCACCCAGACCATTTGACTAGCAGGCAAAGTGACAACCCACAACTTGTTGTTTCAAATGTTGTATGCGCCATTTCTCGGATATTCATATCAGAGATGTTGTGCCACAATAACAGACTAATGTGAAAAACTCAACAACATTCAAGCAACACTACAAAACAGCCAACACCCTAGATAGTGCCTCATATAGGTTATGGGGGACGATTTTGGAAATATTGAATGACAAATGAAGTATAACAGATACCACATCCCTTTTATCTCCTTGATATAGATCAATACACAGATACAAGTCACAGAAGCCCAGAAAACTCATACTGCTTGCAATTATGAGAGAACTGCCAAATTGGTTTGCTATATTCAGCCAGTGAAACAAGAGTGTGTGAGCAGTCTCCAAAAATGCTTCATTTCATCCATTATAGGCCTGTTAGAGTATTCTGTGCACACACACCTCACTCTCTGCTGTAAGACTATGACCTAAACAAAGGGATTAAACATTTATCATGTACACAGGGATTAAGAAAGAAACATATGAATAAATAAAAAGACACTGTGCATCCTTCTAAACCACTGCACATCATTTATACAACTGCTAACAATTTAGCGCACGGCTTCCCTTATATACGTTCCCTTATACACAAAGTAAATTGAGCAATAGCATAATTGTCCTTTTGTCCTCATGCTAAATAACTGAACGATAAGCTTGAATAAAGAATGACCATGAAAAATTACCCATACAGACCAATATCTTATATAAAGGCACATTCATTAATACAGTCAAAATATCTGCTGATAGCACACCTGGAAGGCCAGCATATTGGAGGAATAGATCTCCTTATCTTCCTCTGTCCTTATTTCAGACAGCAGTCCAATGAAGGCTTACACAACATAGCCATACCACAGGGACACAGTAAATAGAAAGTGACAGAAAGTGTTTTCTGAGAAGGGGGGAAATGGAAAAGAGATTTTATGTACATAACACCTGTTTCTCTGCTGGCCTATTTACAGATTCAGGTCAATTGCTCAAATATTTTAGTTTCAGTCCCTCCCGCTCAAACACACAGGTGTTCCAAAGTGAAGTGTGTAATTTTCAGGGTACTGCTGCATGTGCCCTGGAAACACAAACCAGTTTTAAGGTGTAGCATTTTATATTTAAGGTGTTAAAACCCTCTCTTTAAATTCATTTAAAACGCAGAGCTAATGATTAGAAGTTCATTTGTAGGTTGATTGTCTTAACCAGCAGGTAAGATTTTGGACTTGACCATTTGTTTGGTTTAACCCAATAGTGACGGCTTTACCTTTAAAGCTGAAATCAACACACTTTACTAGTAAATGTAATTGTAATTGTGATGCATTTCCAACTACACCAAAATATGTATAGTAGAACTGCCTTTTTTATTCATAGTAACTGACTGACTGACATAGGAACTGACTGACTAGGAAAAAAAGGTTTCTTATAACAGAAAAACCCTGCAAATTTATTGTGCATGACTATTGCCTTCCTGAACCGCAGATAAAACTCATTTTAAACTTACGTTGTGCAAAATAAGACCAGATGTGTAATAAAAGGTGTCATCCAATAGGGTTTATCTTGAGTTTTTGTTGACTTTAAGCCATTTCATATGGTGAACTGAGTCAGTGACACTTTCTGTCTCTATAAGGCCTGAAACTAGATTGAAACACAAGGAGAAAACAACACAAAAGGCTCTATCTCGGTTTACACAAGCCTCAATAGATTATGAAATACTTATTGAAAGTAATTTTTAAATACAGAACTGAAAACTGCATCATAACCATAAATTTATTTTCTATTACCTCATTGTTCTCCCTCAGTCCTTATTTAAAATTGTCAGACTGTAAGAGCAGTATGCTAGTATGCCATCCACTACATAATCCTGTTTTCTATCAGCTATGCGAATTATTTTAGTTCTAATTAATCTAACTCACACAGTCTTTGCAACAACTCATGAGATACAAAAGCTCAAGTTTAATGAATTCCTCATCTTTAAAGACCATCATCTACTCCAGGTTTTAGATTTCCAAACCCCATCGATGAAGATGGCTAAACCACTTCAGGGCAGCCAAACACACAGAAAATGATTATCTAAAACCCTTTATGTGACACTAATGTTAATGTGCAGTTTAGAGAAGCAATCCAGGCCTTTTAGACAGATTTTGACAGAGAGGGAAAATGAGGTTTACATAAGTGTAACTTTAAGTGTGTAAACGAGACAGCCACACGTCCCCTGCGTGTGTCTCTGTGTCTGTGTAGCGAGAGGGATTTTTACATCTTTTGGCTAACAACAGAGTCCCTCAGGGTTCATTATAAGAGAACTGACTTCTGACTTAATTTTTGCTTGAGTAAGCCTATAAAAAATACTACAGTGAAACATCATTGATGAGAAATGGAGACTTCTTGCAAGAGGTTTAACTATGTACAATGTACAGTTAAACAGTATGAATGGCATATTTCTGCACTATATTCTTAAAACAACTATAAATATAAATCAACACACGATTGCAGCATACTCTGATGGGAAGTGTGCATAGCATAATGACAAAAGCTTATATGAACCAAACCATGACACTGTTCTATATCATTAAACCCGTAATATGCCACAATAATTTTTTATATATAATTTTTTATAATAAATTCTATAATAATTTTTGGAAAAGGTTTAATCTGGGGGTGTGCCATCTGAGATTTGAAATATTCTTCAGGAAGTTACTAACATGTCAATGGTTTAACTAACTTAAACTTTTACTCTGCCATGACAGTAGATGACCTGAAATTAAAAAAAACACTGATGGTGGTTTAAACTAATGCTAGACATTTGCTAAATTGCTTTATCTGCAAAATCACTTTTAGCATTTTGAAAGTAAAGCAACGCAAGAAATCTAGCTTACATAATTAGAAGAGCTGGTATTGAACTATATTCAAGCATTAAGGATCTTAAGTTTACAAGAAAATGTATTTAAAACACTTTAAAAAAAACACTCAAATGAAAACTGACTAGGAAAAAAACTCCAGATTCATCCAGATCACTACACAAACAACAAAACCTTTTCACCCTTGTGTTGTCTTAAGAGTCAAAAATGACCTGTGACTATTTTAAAACCTAGACATTTACAGAGTTTGTGATGAAGGTTATGAGGTTGTTCCTTCATTAAAAATAGATTTAAGGATTTCAATTAAATATAGCTGCTTATTTTGGGGGTTTAGTAAAGACGGGCCATTTTTCACCCTTAAGACAATATCTTAAGGATATTGCAAGGATATTCTATAAGGATATAGAATTCTAAGACAACACAAGGATTAATACAAAAGCGTCATGTAATACCACAGCAAATGAGTATGGCAATCAATCACCACTATGGTATATAACAAAAATCCCATATTAAACCAAGCACAGTAAATATTTCAGCCCCATATTTCAGCCCAAGCGCATTGCAAGCACACTTGAAAGCCCTTAAAGACCCAGAAAAGTAATATAGCAATAGCTCTTGGCTGACTGCACTGACAAACACAGTGAAAGGCCCAAGTGGCAAATCAATGCCACGTCACTGCAGGCGTCTGAACAGCAGGTGCTGCTCTGAGAGCAGGGGGTCATGAGGACTGAAAGAGAGCGCTGTGCTTCACACGCATGTCTGGGGTGAAGAAACAGAAACGTGTCCCCACAGACCACAGATACACCGTCCAATCCCTGCGAATCCCGCTTATGGGATGACTCGCTTCTGAGGGAGGAAATGACAAAATATAAATAGCTGCTTTTAACATTTTTCTCAACCCTTTTTCCTTGATCGCAGTCCCTCCACTCAGTGGGATTCGGGAGCCAGATAAAATGTCTCTCAGTCATTCATTCACATTTGCTCTATGGCCGTTATCATTTTTAAATAAAAAATGAGAGGCTGTGAAAAGACCTGTCAGTGTAATAATAATTTACAGAAACTGCACTATTCAACAGCTGCAACAAGGCCCGGGCCTCAAACATTTAAATGCAGCATATACACATACAACTGTGAGGTCATGGAAAAACCTGTTGGGCTACTTTATCACAACCCTCAGACAGTGAATACTGGGTTACTTTAATACGAAGACAATGGAGAACCAAATAACAGTAGTTATGACCATGCATCCCTGTAATTCAGATAATGTATGGCCCTAACCATGCCACCAGATAAACACAAAAAACTCCAACATACAGCACAGGGGGGGGATATTGACAGTATGGTGACAGAACAAACCAAGGAGAAGGTTGGGTGTGTGAAATACAACAGGTATAAAAACAAAGGCATGTTAGGGAGGAACGAGGCAGCACATAGACTGACAGGAGGTGATGTGTGCAGATTTCTGCAGGGCAATGCACCGCACCCCACAGGACGCAAACAAGAGAGGCAGAACACGTTATATCCTGAAGATAACATGCCCTGACACAAATATTACCTAAAACGCTTGATTTATCATTTTTCAAATAAAATGTAAGTAATGCTTTTAATATGGAAACTAAGTCACTGCCTCAATACTACAGTATTGTGGGTTTTTGGGTCAATGCTGGGTTTTCTAAGGCATCGCTTTCTTTGTGGTTGCTAAGGTGTTCAGAGTTGTTGTGAACCATGTTGCTAGGCAGTTGCTAACGGGTTATGGGTGGCTATTAGAGTGTCATTTACTGAATGAAGCCAAAACAGCCCAGCCCACAGATTTCATGATATCAGATACGCATTTATTCTTTTGTTTAATGCAAATCAATAGGGTTTATTTTTTGGACGTTTTTTTCAAGGTTAGATCAGTAGAAGAGGAACAGTAAACCTCTGACTCACAAGAGGAATGACTTAAGCATGATTAATGCCTTTAGCACAAATAATGTGAGACGAGTTACAAGCCAAAGTGTAAGATTAGGGGTTTGTTTAATTCCCTAACTATAAACAACAGTGACACACTAATCATTAAAAGTAACTGAAACAGTATTACAAATGCTAGCTTGTCACATCTGGTCTTATTTTGCACTGCATGCTGGCGAGACACTTTGTGTGTTTGCTGAGAAAACTAACATAAACTAGGTAAGTCTAAAGAATGCCAATCTCAACATTGTTTGAATTTGATCATAATTTACATCTTAATGTAAAAGTAACAATAAAATAACAACATGGGCAATCATTAGATTCAACAAAACAAGAACAAAAGGTCTATATATTAAATATACAATGGAATAAACATGATTGTGGTTGTATTGTTTTGATAACCATGAAAGATTATTACTACGTCAGTAAATAAAGATATGTTCAAACAGTTGAAACTATAATAAACAATGCTAATGGTTTACGTTAACCAAAAAGATGCTTTTTTAGATTTCTTTAGCAAACACAAACTTCTATTCTAACACAAGTTTATTTCCCTGAAAACGCCAATAAAAGCGCTTTTTAACTATATAAATCAATGCCTTTCATAATGGCCTGTGTTAAACAACAACATTTTGCATTACTCATCCTTACGTGCAACGATCTTTATTGCACAACACACAGGTAATGCAGTTTGCCCTACAATCACAGCACTTAGGCCACAAATTCTACACCATCTATTTAAGACAATAAATACAATTAAACCTACTTATCCGAGATACATCTGAGAAATTTTTAGTTTCTTTTAACGTTTTAATTATTATGATAGTGTTTATTTCTAAGCAGTTAACCCATCTGATTCATTGCTTTAGCTTTTACACGCTACAGTCAGACCTTAAACTCAAAATCTTTAGGAAATATTTTTAATCTTACCTTTGAATGATCCTATCTGCAGCTTTGGCTGCGTTGTTTCGCTTTGTGTGTGCGGCACACACTCGATGATGAGCACTATATAGATTACATACGTGTTTTCTCAGCTACATACTCGCTGTGAATATTTCAAGGGAAGGGCTTTCCAATACATCCAGCGTGAGAATACGCGTCTACCCAACTTACTACTGCGCTACGTAACATGCTGTTGGAGGCGGCGCTAATCGGAGCTTTCCTCTTCACCCACTGGTTATCCAAGAAAATTCTATTTTACTCATTGGTTAGTGAAACGTCAATTAACTGCCTTTAGCAACGTGGAGTTTTAGGTCTTGTTTTTTTTTTACCTTATATTTCCCTTTAAATTAATATTTTGTTTATTAAATAAGACATGTATTTGTTTGTTTGTTTATTTGTTTAGTTAGTTTGCTTGTTTACATATTGTATTTAATCAAATTTAATCATAACAATGACAGTTACAATGACAATGACAATTTTACATTTTCCTCTATAAAAGGACATCTCTAATATTAATGAACAGAACGGTTTTAAATTTATGTTAAACAAAACATAAAAGATTAAACAATATGTATGATATTGATATTAAATAACTAATATCTGATATAAACTAAAATATATAAGAAAAAAGAAGATGAAAACCTTAGTAATCTGCAGTCGTTTCGCTGAAAACACATTTATATTAATTTTTAATATTGTTTAATATCTTCTTACTCTTTCCTAATTCGCAATGTTAAGTTAATAACAATAATTTATGATTTGTGCTGTTGGGCTCGATTTTGCAGAAAATGCCGGTTTTACTTTAGGTCTCCAAACAGAAAGAGGAAGACTTGGCTACTAAATCATCTGTGTGGGACTGGTGGTGCGCTTGTAACTTGTTTAAACATGTCATTCACATTAAGAAAATAACTCTACAAGCAACTTGCAATTTTATGTTTTGAACAGAGATGGCCATAGAGAGGCAAAAATTATGACTTGTGTTTATGTTTGTGTTTGTTGAACATGGAAATAAACAAGTTTCAGGATTTTGAACAAAGAAACGTTGTATGTATGTATCTGTATGTGTCTTGTGCTTTAGGTCAGTATTCTTTGTTTCCAATGTTATTTGGTAAATGCTCAAATCATGCTAGGAGAACATGGATCATCAGGTTCATTCCAGCTCAGGTACATTTGTCAACAAACCAAATAAGAAATATCAAATATCTCTGTAAATTTGTGCTCAAACTGGTATGCTGATCATATCTTTAAATTTAGGGGAAAAAACTAAATGGGCACATTCAAGGTCCCTCACACACGGCTGACAGAGCGATTAAAGGAGTGCACAACACGCAAGGATACAATCTGTTCCCTGCACCAACAGATGGACTTTACTGTACATGTCCCATACCCCTCACCTTCTCCTGTCCTTAATCTCTAAAACTCATAACAGTCTACACCCGAGAGCCCTGCAGCCTCACAGTTCCATTCTCCTGAATGGAACTGAGAAGAGAATAGAGGTACACACTTCTATTAAGCATGGCAGTCTAACGCTCATTCATGCAACAGTGTCTGGTGAATGTGAATTCATAAGAAAAACAAATATATGAAATGCATTGCACATATAGCAAAAGTGAGGTTTAGAGTTGTATGATGTGAAAATGCTATTTTAGCTATTGTATTTTGCAATCTTCTCTATAAATGCTTAGCATGAAGATAATTGCGGATATCACTAACATAATCTGTGCAATATACATATTTTGGTCTGTGTTGGTGCTGGACAAACAGATAGACTATCATTATTGAAAAGGAATTGTGTAAAGGTTTTTAAAATTCTTTCTTTTGCGTTTTTGCAGAACAATGGGGAGTGAATAATTAATTTTAATTTGTTTGTAAAGTGTTTCTTTAAGAAATTAATACATTTTTCCAAAGCCTCTAAAGTGCCATCTTGTGGAACAACCATGTTCTCGTCAGTTTAAAAACGTGTTCCAAAAATATCTCCAGGCCCTGCCAACAACGGAAACAACATTTCCATCAGATTTTGTATGCCTGAGAGACACAATGATTGCATTGATCTTAAGTATAACCTTTATGGTAGCTGGGGGGAAGAAATGAAATAAAATTAAATATCTGCTTCAAATGAGCAAGAAAGTAAACAACAGGAGCACAGCAGCTGAGGTTATTACAGTGTGCCTATTTTCAGTGAAATTTCTGCCACAGGCCATCAGAATGATGATGGTCATATTTTTTGTTTATATGCTTTTTAATGCCTATACATGAAAGCACAGAGTGCAAAGTTGACAAGCATTTATCAGGAAGCAAAGAGGATCATGACATGCTTGATTTGAAACAACATCCCTGTGGGCCAATTGCTTTTCATCTATCTATCTCCTCTATCTTCTCGCACACACACACACACACACACACACACACACACACACACACACACACACACACACACTTTACATTTTGGCAGGCAATAAACCATTAGCCAGATGCTCATGTGGCCATGTTGCTGTGATTTGCCTTGATTCTTGAATTCTACCATACAAGGTAACCTAGACAATAAGAATAAACATGGTTTACTGTGATGAATAATTATCTCTATAATGTATTTTGTAATTATATGTAGCGATAAAGAAAACAATTTATTCAATACATGCTAAAGCTATTTATAGATTTATTTATATCTCTTTATAAAGGCTGCTGCATCTTACGCTCATCAGTTGCACAAAAAAATCAATGCTATCAAAGGGGGCACTATAGATCATCGTTTTATTTTCACACAGCAACAGTTAGCAAAGACATTACACCAATGGCACTCCTCCAAAGACACAATTTAAAATAAATACTGAAGATCCAGACATTCGTTGATTGCACATTTGTAAGAGAAGAGGGCTGATAAACACTGCACACAGACACGCACATATACAGGCCCCCACATGCACTCAAGATGTGTTTATTTGATTGGTGAGTCCAGGATCTCCTGGTAGTCCTGTCGGATGGCCCTGCCCACCCAGTAGAGCTTCAGGCCTGTTAGAACGAACACGCTGACCATGATGACCAGAGCACCGAAGACGTCATAAACAGATGGGATCATTCGCAGCACGATGAGTTGAAGAAACATGGCTACCACAATTTCTAGATGCTGCACGGTGCTGACTAAAGCAGGGTGGAACTTGTTGAGGGCATAGTAGACACCCAGGAACGCCACGGTGGAGCAGATGCAGATTCCAATGAGATAACCCCAGGTCTCACCATCCAATGGAATTATTGGTTCTTGCATGATAAACATAGTTGACGCCCCCCACACAGTGCCCGTCCAACCAAATGTGAAGAGGGCTGTCCACATGCTGACACGCTCTTTGATGGCTCGGTATACGATCATGGACAGAGCAGCTGTAAGTCCTGCCATCACAGTCATGGTATACCCAAAAGCTTCTTTCCAGAAACCTAGTGGGGACTTCTCTTCATCAGCAATGTTGGGGATCATTACCAGACACAGACCAAAAAGGCTACCAACAACAGTCACTACGTCAGTGTATCCAAGACGTTCTTCCAGAAGCAAGAAGGCCAGGACAGCACTAAAAACCGTGGTGGTCGCCCGCCACATGATGGTGCCATTGCTGGGAGGGACGATTGCAAAGGATGTGTACGCACATGTGATCGAGATGACGTTGCAAATTCCATAAAAGAACAAACGCAGTCTATACCCCTTAGGTCCAAAGGGAGCCTCTTTGTAATATAGGACCACCAGTACAGACAACACTTGGATTACCGAGCGGATGAAGATGAGCTCCAATGACGGCACTTTAGAGCGGTCAGCTGCCAATCGGGTGATGAGGGCCACACAGCCGTGGGCGACAGCCGCTCCAAAAAGGGCACCCCAGGTGACGCGTGAGGCCAGGACCGAGGCCTCGCCGAAGCTTGCGAGCTGACTGCCCACCCCTTTGTCTCTTTGCTCAGGTCTAGGACGAGAATCCATAGTGCCAAATAAAGTCCTGCCATGGCTGCTTTCCGACACCAGCCTCTTACTGGGGTTATTGTCCATGAACGCACTGAAGTCCTCAAACGATGGGGCATCGTCGTAGCCCTCGTCACCTGGCTGGGGAAAATGTGTGGCATATTTCACTGTGACTGTGTTGGGGTGAATTTTAACCCTCTTTTTCGAACCATACTGCTGCCTCGTTGGGGAAGGGTCCATTTTCTTCAGCTGCAAAAGAACTGTGAAACATCATAACATTAATTGCTGGTGTAAAATGCACAAGTATGTATATATAAAAATAAATTCCCCTCAGAAACATGATAAAATATATGGAATTACATAAACATTTGTCCATACATCCTGTCATGCATGATCTGTCCATGTTTATATAAAAGACATTTATTGGGATAGTGCACTCCAGAATATTTGCTTTCTCATTATGACTTTATGTTGTTGCTTTCACTTGAAACACAACATGACATATTAGGCTGAATCTCAAAGATGTTCTTCCAAAAAGGACATTGTGATTTATAGTGAATCACATCAGTTATGCTCTATAATCCACTACAATCTTAAAAAGATGCAGTACAAACTGTCCCCTATTATTTACTTAAATTGGAAGACACAGATATTTTTCTTAACATCTTCTGTACTTTAGGGTAGAAATTCACATAAATTAGGAACAATGAATTTGGGTAGTAAATAGTAAGAGATTTCTTGTCTTTATTTTAACCTTTTTCATGGTCAACAACACTGTTTAAATTGAAGTAGGTCAGTATTTAGCTGTGAACAAAAGCATCATATTTTTTGCTAACTCAAGCGTGCATGAAGGATTCACATAAATGCAGATGAAAACCTTACATAATTCATAACTCACTGCTTCAGTGGTCTCCCTTCTCACTGCTCTACACATCTATGTCACCATTTCTCTCTCTCTCTCTCTTTCTCTCTTTCTCTCTCTCTCGCTTCCTCTCTCTCACACCATGTGTAAAGCAATTTCTATATTTAAGTGCTGTGATGCCTGCTCGCATAGCCAGAGTTTGATTCAGTGTGATGGGTAAAAAATTATGTAACAGAGAAGGAAATTAGAGAGTGCTGAATGGTTGAATGTAAAGTCAATTTTAATCAAACAATTATGAAATCATTAAACAAAGCAGAAATTGGATTTAACATGTAAAACTAAATATTTTAAATATTTTTGTTGTTGTTTATTTGTCACTGCTTAACTGGTAGCAAAAATATGTGTATGTTTCGTAGAGTGTATCATACAAACACTTCCACCAACCTGACTGTAAGCAAATATTACGCCACTAATAATGTCAATAATATACTAACCAACAGCCCCACCAGGGGGCAACAATATCAACAATATCGTCCCAACGAGCTTCTGCCTCGTTATCCTCCAACCTCATAATTCATAAACACGTCTTATTATTTGATTTAGCTCTTCTGAATTATATTGGCATATTGTCCCCATGGCACACCGTGAGGCTGGAGACAGGGGAAACCTTGTTAATAGAAAGAGTATGATTTATTGGTGGTCTGCACAGCCTATGAACCACTACAGAGTATTCTGACATTTTAAATAAACCTCATACTAATACACAAATTGTGTTACGCACATTTTAAAGCAACAACAAATAAAATAGATAATAAATATTTGTGTATGGAAAGGCGTGCACACCTGATACTAATAGAAAATCTAGTCAGTTAAGCATTTGCAAATCCCCGATCATGCTTTTCGTGTCGTTATGTTGCATTTATGTGCATGCAATTTCGCGCAGTTGCACATTTCAAAATGTTCCATTTAAAGAAAAAACGTTGCAAAACGCATTTACGTAAAGCAGTTTTCTTGTATTATTATCATTTCTCAATCATTTGAAACATTGTTGTGCTAAAAACAACGCTGTCGACGGAGCAACGAACCGCGTCAGATTTATGATTGTCTTCCAACAATATCACGAGCGCAAAATGCGCATTTATATTACATATTAAATGACCAAACCAAGCGGTTTTCACTTACCAGGCTTTTCTCAAAGAAAGGTTCCCGCAATCTTCACAGCTCTTTGGAATTAAACATAAGTGGTTTAATTCATTTACTTCAAGATACAGAGAATTGTGCGTGCCATGTCTCCATCCTTTCCCTTATGGACGCGCTGGAAGTCTCCAAGGTGCGCGCATTATCCGCGCGATATTCCACAAGCTTCTCGATGCTCGTGTTTGAGCTGGGGTGCGAGAGAGAACCAAATGTCTCCTAGACAAACCCCGTATTTCCTTTCTGATGGAGTGAGGGGTGGGGTAGACCATGTGAATATTGCTTGATCCTAAGTTCACCAAAACATGCAGACGCACGAGTTGATCGTACTTCGTAAAACAAACTAGCTTTGTGTTGTCCATCTTTCTCTCAATGTAATTAATCAACATAGATTGACTTAATATTACTCTAATTTATTCAATTAATATTATCCTGGTAAAGTATCATAACTAATAGAATTATTGTTACAATAAACCAGTGGTATTACTTGGTATTATCCACCTATGTAATTAAATATAAATGAATAAAATATTGTATAAATTTAATGCTCCTTAATTGCTTAAAGAAGATCACATAGAAATGCTTTATAGTAGTCATAACTGTCAAAACTATGTGAATTGAATTCATAGTCTAACTGTACAGACATATTAGTTTCTAAATGTCAGATTAGCAACAACAGATTAGCAACAACGTTTAAAAGCAATGACACACTGGTGGACACATTGAACTTGTTTCTGTAGCAAAATCAGAGCAAGCTGTGCTGTGATGTACTCAAGCTGTACTCAATAATGATTGTTGTAAGCCTCAACAAAATCCTCAGTGCTATACCATTATAAGATAGACTCATAATGCAACACTCAGTTTTACACAATGTCACAGCTCTGTCTCTTTATCCAAGTGACTACTAGCCGGAAAAAGTTTTAAAGTACTTCAAGGATATCAAGTTGATGCTTGAATTTCAAAGGCAGTTAGTTCACAACTAAAAGTAGCACTTGCACCATGTTTTGCTATAATAGCAGATAATAGCATTTCTCTCTCTTTCTCTCCCTTCTGGGAAACCCCTGTTATGTGAGAGGTATTATTAATCACAATGTTAGAGACAAGAAATGAAGATGTGAGAAATGAGAGTGGTTGATATAAACTCCTTTGGGACACCAACACCTACTGCTGTCTGCTTGCCCAGACACAACAGCCAGTTGCATTGCTAATTTTGGTGGGATGCGATTCATAACTCCAGCAATTTCAATCATTCACAACACAAAGCCTTTACTCAGCATTTCCAATGTTTATTTATTATCATTGCTGCACCAATCCCATCGACCAAAGTGATGAATCAACCCAATTTATTGATGGCCACTGATTATTTTGTCAGTCAGGGCAGGTGCTGTCCCCAACAGTGGTAACACTGTTTTACTGTTTTGGGTATGTTTGTGGTACTGTATCAAATTTTCAGTATAAATGCACATTTTCTCTCAGTCTGATTTTCTAATGTACTGTAAATCATAGAAGATATGTCTTCTCAATAAAGTTAAAGTGAATATTTGAAAGCATGTAAACCACACATACCATTCAGTGTTATCTTTTTATAAGAAATATATGTCAAACATTGGATTTTTAACTGTAATGTTAAATATTGTAGTTTAATTATTAGAGCTAAGGTTTGAAAAAAAAACGTAACCAGAATGTCTGAGTAACATCAGTAGGGTGTTGCTGTGAAGGTACTGGGGTTTTGGGAGGAAAAAGATCAAAAATGTGCTATCTGTGAACACTGTGCTCTGTGAGACGAGTAAGAAATTTAGATTATTGAAATCCTGTTTCCTGTTTAGAAAACATTTCTTTCGTCAGCTTCTACAAACCCTGATTAGTGTCACATGCTTTTACTTACCTCAGAACTTTCAGAGGTGGGGGAAAATGTTAGAAATTGCTATATAGTAGTTTAGGTGGTTGCTAGGGTTTTCTGAGATCTTCTGCTAATGCTAATTATATACAAATTGTGTGATTGTGAGTTTATTTCCACAAAAGACGTTTGTTTGCACTAAAATGTAAAAAAAACCCTGTTAATATGTGAATTTTATTAACAGGGTTAAAATGATTAACCCTGGTAATAATTTTTACTTAAATAAGAAAACGACTTCAATAAATGTAAATGTTCTAAGGTACATGTATTCATTTCTTAGTACCAAGAGATTGACAGGCAAGCTAGTCGATAGACTAGCAATGTATTTTTTTATATTTTATTAAAAGCATGTCATCATGGTGTCAGGAGATGGTGGTCTGTCACATATTTAAAGCAAAGGGAGAGAAAGGACATGTCTTTCAAATGCATTCTGATTGTCAGACATTCTGCAGAAATGTGTGGTTGTCAATAAAGAGAGCTTTTTTTGAAGGCTTTGGACATTTAAAAAAAATAATATGCTTGTTTGGTCCTCAACAGAACCAGCAAATTATTTGCCCATGTTATTAGAAGTGATTCATTTTTGAGGTTAATTGGAACACGTGAAATGTGATAAACATAAACAGTGTTTATATGCTGTGTGTCTTAAGGCTGAGGGGTCTATCTGCAGGAATAAGCAGTATGTCTGTCTAGCCCTTATCTAATGATGAGTCTTGAAGATGTGCGTCAGAAGCTGTCTGACATCAGATAATAGGATGTGAGTTCACATGTTCAACCACAATTACCTTTGCTCATAAACATCATCTTGCATGTGTGCAGAGGTGTATAATGGACTGCTATTGATCAAGCTGTGATCTAACAATGACCAAGCTGTTTATTGATTTACCTCTGGGTTGCACTTTTGCTGGTCTGTATAAAACCTCTTAAAATCTTGCTGTGATGTTGTGGTGAAGACAATCAATATTTTTTTTATTCTTCTCTAGCATATAATGGGTTTCTTCATCCATAATTGCCTTTGGACATGCATAAATATTTTATATTGTGGCTATTTTGAATGTGTTTTTAAGCCTTCTTATTAGCATGCCCAATTCCCATGCCACCTTGAATGCCTATTTAAATTACCCAGAACACCTACAGCAACCATGTAACAGCATCAATTGTCATATAGTAACAGCACAGCAACACCCTAGCAACTACTCAGGACATCTCTGAATTGTGAGTTCTGCCAAAGTCGACATCTTTGCAAAGCCTCTAGGCAGCTACTTTAATCATACAAGACTAAGTCTTATCTACTTAATGGGGGAAGTCAGATATCGCTAAAATCTCTGGCTGGTCACAATTAAACAACATATTTCTGTCCAATGAATACACCTCACTTTAACTGTACTAAGCACTATGTTTCTTAAAGCTGCAATCCCTCATTAGTTTTAGTTAAGAATGAACAAAACCAACTATTTGGTTACATAACAGATTAGTGTTCAAATCTGTTTCCTTTCCCCTTTCCTTTCCTGTGCAATGCCAATTATTTTAGAAAACAGTACATATACTTAAATAATTTTGTTTGCCTTTACAATCTTGACACATATATAGTAGTTGTTTTATTATTTATATTGGCCCTTAGAATAAGGTACAGAAATAGTTTACTCTACACACCGTTACCACAGCACAGCTTGTTTCATATCAGTTTAAATATGAATATTTTATGTCGCATTATAATGCAGTGCTGCAGTTCCTGGACAAGGGTCTTTCGGAGTCCTTCTCTAAAGTTCTTCCAAACCTGTTCTCAACAAGCTCTTGAGGTTATTTATGCCCTTACATAAACATTACAGGGATAGTTTGTTTAAATCTAGCATAAGCAGTAGTATAATAATAATTGCCTAAGGAGACACCATTAATAACACCTGTCTCTGCCACATATATACCAACCACAGACATACAAATATATCAGTTGTGGATGCATTGTTTGATAACCTTTTAAGATAACATTTTGTTTTTATTGTATAGTGCACAGTATGCTTTTTCTTCCTGTCCATTAAAATATTATATTTGTATTATTGTTTCTGAATTAATATATACGCTTTAATATATTAATAAGATATTGTGTTGAGATAAACAACCCATGAAACTTGATTGATGTCACTATTTAGGATCGACTAAGACTCTGAAATTGTTCTTATGAAATTAAACATTGCATTTTTTATGAAACCTGACAAGAAATTAAATGGTACAGTTCACAACCAAATGAAAAGCTAAAATGAGTAACACATGAGAAATAAATGGTGAAACGCAAGGTTTAATTATATGCCTAGCCAGCACCATAAATAACCTACATACAAAAACCCTGAATCTTCATGCTAAATTCAGCTGCTAAATTTTTTTACGTAATGTACCAATTCATTCAACTAAAGATGCAAATATTGCATAACAGTTTTTAATGCACAGATTCTAAACCCAATGTTGCATGGGTGATTTGAATCGAGTCTATTCTCTGCAATCTAAAATCTATTCTCTGCAAAAAGAAAAAGTCTTGTAACTGTATTACCGCACAATTGCAGAGTCCCGGATGCCCATGGTGAACTAATGAGCTGATTTTGCCTCGCATTCGCTGTTCATGATGTTATCATGGTCTCTCAGAGACACAATAATTGTCCTGGGGTTACAATAACTGCAGAGATATAAAGTTTGACTGTGGCAGAGGGTGGCAATTATGTTCATCATTTGCGCCACATGCAATCTTTAATGTCTTATTTTTTTTAAGCAAAATAAATATAAACCAAAAAGGAGTTTTTGTGTACAAACAATTCTACAATTACTAAGAGCCCTTTAGTGTTCCCAGTGCTGCTGAGGACAGCTATAAGAGCACACAAGTCACTGTTAAAGAGGCCATTTTCTAGTGCACCATTGATATTGAAGGACACGTGAGGACATTTGAGATTTGTTCATGTATTCCATCTTATCTTTCACATTAATGCAGTATCAGCCCCAGCATCTGTCTCCATTATTACCTCAGACAGCTCGGTTTGCCTAATGCTAACCCAATGTTAATGCCAATGCACATCTCAAACGTGTTTATTTTATGTGCATTCCATTTTTTCCATTTGAGTATCTGTGGTTGAAAGAAAAAAGTGTATTTATGAATGAATGTTCTGGGCATCAGTGCTGATGGTTTCAGAACAAATCCAATTGTAATTGTAGCACTAAGTCTGTGCCATCTTGCTGATAACTACAAAAACATTGTTTTTACTCACTTCACAGTTATTTTTACACAGTTATTTAGTTCACTTATTTTACCACCATGGTGTGATTTGTGCATTCAGTGCTTTTAAAAAAAGTCATATATACATGTATTCATATGCTTTTATCCAAAGTGACTTACAGTGAATTCAGGGTATAGATGTTTTATCAGAATTTGTATCCCCTGGGATCAAACCCACAATTTTGCGCTGCTAACGCAATGTTCTACCAGCTGAGCTACAGGAACATCCAGAACTTCTCATCCTACCAGCAAACCACATTCTATCTACAGTTCCTGAAAATACAGTCCTCTAAACCTCAATAGTGCATCTTAATGCTATTCTATTAGGATAACCAGTCTGTGGAAAACAAGACAACAGGTAATCTCAATCTGAGGTAGAGGCCCTTCATACAGTATTTATTATATGAATAATATATATTTTGTTATACTGTATATACTTGTGATAATAAGAACTGATCAAGCAAAGGCTAACAGCTAGTTTAGATAATTTGTATTACCCTTTAATTGTTAAAAGCAACAATATTAAAAGCAAGCTGATTTAAGCAGAATTAATCATGCAAGGAATTTGTTATTATGAGAATAAAGCTCTTCTATTTCTCTTCTTATTTTGTTTTTTGAGTCTTTTTCAGCTACTGTAAGTTTGACAGTGTCTTTTGATCATCACTGAATGAGATCTGGAGGCAGCAAGGGGGATTTCATTTTCATTTGGATTTAGCAGCAGGATTCAGTTAATCAGACCTATAAACTCTGCTCTTCTATGGCAGTCATATCATAGAAAAGACCAACCGGCGTGTTTAATCAAGGGCTATTGTCAGTCACAGCCGACAATATGGAAAGATGTGTGGCTCCAAATTCAACAGGATCAAAGCCACACGTCACTCAAAGTGTCAAAGTGGCACCCACGCAGCTGGAATCAGGGCATGATGCAGATGACATAATGACAGGATGAGAGAGAGAGAGGTTTACTCATCATTTGACTACCAACATTTTCAAGGCATAGCATAGGATATCGTATACTCTTTTAAATTAATACAATTATTAGAAGGGACCCTATATACAATATAGAGTACCTACCTATATAGGGTACTTACCTATAGGGTACATACACATTTCAGATTGTTCAGTAAATAAAAGAACACCCACATTTCACAATCCTGTCAATTCCAAATAGATAAAATCGAGCTCAGCTTTACATTTTGTATGTTGCTGAATATACAGTTTCTCTGACAGGTATGTCACATTATGGAAATAAAATGGACTGCTAATGCTATTTTATGTTAACCTTACATCCTTAATGAAACTACTAAAATGAAAGCACACAAAGTAATGTGGTAATTCTGCAAGGCAGTCAAGTTATAGTTTTATCTGGCTATAGATTTGCAGTGCAGTGTATTGTTCCTGTGAAAGACCTGTTGGCAGAAATTGATGTCAGCTCTGGGATACAATAGAAAATAAATCTAATGATCTTCATACCTCACTGAGCTGTGGCAGGAATAGAGCAATCCTCCCAAATTATTCACTCTTTTCCTGTGGGCATCAGTCAGCTGTTCTGACAGACTGTGCTCTAGGTGTGTCAGCACAAAATTATGACATAATTTTTGAGGTTTTCTGTTAATCCAAAAAACATTGAGTCTTGAGTTTGAAAGTGATTTGACTCAATCCAGCAATTACAAAAGCCCATCAGACATAATGATCAAGGAGAAGTTGTTATTCAATTATTATAATAAATTATTTATGAACTGCTAAGTGGCCGATGTCTGTGCAAAGTTATGGGCTGCGGAGGAGAAGTGTGATTTATAATGCAGAGATAATGAATTTATACAAGGTTCAAACTCCTCTCATAATTCTGTTCATAATTTCATTCAGCTCTCAATACAGTAAGATTAATTTTGTGTGTAAAAGCACAGTATTGTCATATTTGTTGTGCTTTACCTCATTTTTTGTGTTCCATGTGTAATATAGGAGACTTGTGTAATATGGGAAATACATTTAACCAAGAACCTAAAATATAATCTTAATTCACAGATTCATCTTGTTTTATTGAAAAAGGTAAACCCTAAAAAACAAAGCTGTGAGAAACAGACTCCTATTCAGCAGTTTGCATTTGTTTCACAGTGACTGACAACCTCATTTGTGTCCTCTCAGACAAACAGTAATTGATCTACAGATCCCACTTACCTAGAGAGATAAAACAATTTGTAGGGAACTCACAGCACATTGTTGAGACATTAGCAGATAAATACATATCTTTAATTCCCATGCGCTGACATGCTGTAAAAGTACTTGTTGAGATAAATTACTCCTATTTATATGCTATGCTAATAATCTCACACAACACACAGTGCTGATGGTTTCAGAATAGTCACTTTCTTTTTATGTGAAAACTTTCCTACTCTAAAACAAAATTACACATTAACTTACAATTAAAAGCACGGGGTAAACACACACACACACACACACACACTCACACACACACACAAGGTTTCTATGCAATGTGTTTCTTTAGCAATGCTCTCACAGCTGCATGATTTGTAATGTTGTGATCTGACAGAGACACAGCTCGTCTCTGTATAAGACATTCATGTTGCCAACCAGGTTCACAACCTCACAGCACAACACTGAATACATTGTTGTCTGGTTAGATTTTGCTGTTGTTTTCTAAGCGCAGATGTAGCCAGTGTTATGTGGTCAAATGTACCAGTAAGCAGATTTTTGCAGCTATGACAAGGCTGACACAAACAACTTTAAAGCCCTTGTTGATCGCAATCTGAAGTGTGTGTGTAGGCAGAACACTGATTCATGTTACTGTTGTATGAATACATGCTGACACTTTCTCAGATGAACAGACACTGTTCTGCTGCAGTCTTTAGCAGTAATGAAGACACTCTCTCTAACTTTATACAGTTCAGCAGTTCACCTAAAAATAATAAGAAATCAGATAAGATTTTCTTTCCAATAGTCTTTTAAAACAATACAGTCAGTTTTTTGTATGATAAACAGACTGAATATTAAGTCAATATTAACTTAATTCAAACAAGACATTAATTTATATTTCAACTCGTAGATCAACTCATATATCACCTTTAGATAAAAACTTAAAAAGCGTAGATAAAGTCGCTTTAGATAAAAGCATCTAATACATTTCTAAATGTAAATGTAGATATAGAGAACTAAAATCAAATATTGCAACATAGCAATAACATCAAACGTCATTGGTTCTTGCTTGTTTCATGACTATATGTCACAATGGCATTGATAAATGAGGTTCTTGTATATGCGACACATTTATGCATTTGGACGCTTTTATCTGAAGTAACTTACAGTGCATTTAGGTTATACATTTTTTATCAGTGTCTGTGTTCCTAGGGAATAGAACCTAAAACCTTTTGTGCTGCTGATACAGTACTCTAATTGAGCTACAGGAACAGCATACTTGAATTGGGTATTGGGAAAAGCATTAATTATTTAAATCTTTTACCTTAGCAACAGTCTGAGCATTTCAGGTATTAGCAGTGGCTGTGTTATTTTACATTTCTGCATGACTGTGCTGAAAGATTATTGGCTGGCTTGCATCTTCCTTTTGGCTCAACATTTTTGATTAAATGTAAGGTGATAGTGCATTGTACTTGTAGTAATGTTGTATGACAGCTGGCCATATTTAGCTCCAGCTCTCAGATCTGTGGACCACAAATTGCTGTTCTAACTGTAACCAATGTGCCCGTAAGGTACTGTACCATCCAAAATGCAGCTGAATACCCCTGAGGGCTTTGCTCAGTCACACTTTATATTAAATATCTTTAAATACTGCATACTTGCATAAGTTAAAAGCATGTGACACACTTGCTGTTCTGGGTAGGTTTAGAGTTAGGTAGGGTCAAGAGAGTAATAGCATGAATACACTATAGATATATTTATAATTCAACAACATACACAGTAGCTAAAATGTATGAGATGCATTGTAGTTAAAGACAAAAGTGGGACTCTTTACATCTGAAATTCAGCAGTGGGGTGCAGGTGGTTATCCTCTGCCTAGTTTTCAGTAATGTTCTTTTTTATTTGAACATAAAAGACAAATATTGGACAAACCCCAAGGCCCATCACATCTTAAAGTTATAATGGGCCCCACTGGGCATAACAAGCTTTGGGCCTTACGCACAACACAAAGTTAGTGAAAAAACAAAAAACACATGAATCAGAAATGGCTTATTTTACCAAGACAAACCCTACACTCACTGAAAGCCAGTTGTTGGTGGACGACCGAACAGATGGTTTAGCATCTAATGGTCATACATACAAGTCCTGGAGAAGCAGCAGAAAGGGTAATAAATTCAGACTTTATTCCCAACTTTACTTCAGCTATCATGTTTTGGGACCATTTTTATTACTCTGGAGAAGAAAGAAAACATAGAAAAGGCAGAAGCACAAGAAACTCTTGTCATTTTCATCTGTTCAGCTCGTGTAGCCTAGAGAGGGGAGGCAGTCCCTCTTAGAATTAAATGAAAAAATGTGACACTGTCAAAAATGTGAGTCATAATGTGAGATCACAGTCTTGTTTGACAGCATGTCACTGCTGTTGTACTGCAGTTGATGAGCTCAGTGTGAAGTCTCATATGTGTGATGAATGTAGCAAAATGGCATAATGGCCCATAGAGGAATTAAACTCTGGAGAAAGAGTAAATGATTAAGTTTTGCCACATTATACAGCAGTTAGTTCTTTAATTTAATTGGTTGAGCAGGACTGATATATAAGTATGCTGATCTTTAGTATAACACCACTGTGAAACTGTTTGTCAGTGTTTGTAAATATGCTTACAGTGATCCAGATCCAGAATGTGATGTGTTGCTGATGTAGAGCAGCTGTATTAGTTTGCTGAGGGCAGGCTGTTAGTCACAGGCTAGTCAGCGGTCAGGGTTAGCATCTGTGTATCCTCTTGCTTCAGTATTGCTCCGAGCAAAGTGGTCTTGGTATGGGAAATTGAAAACTTAGCTGGAATTGGAATGGAAGGAATTACTGTACATGCAAATGGCATTCAAAGCTCCATTTAAAATGCTGTTTCAGATCAGTCTGTATACTGCTTGGTTACCATTACATTCATTAATTAAGTTTACATTAAAATTATGCATTTAGGTCACTTTTTAATTTAAATAAATACAGTTTTTAAATTACACATTATACATTTACATATACATACATTATACAAGACCACGTCAAACATGACTGTTTTACCAATTTTTTATAGTTATACTCAGAATAGGATTCATATATTTAATCAAACGCCTCATATCACTGAAATTTTACTTCACATTTGATTTATTTTTGTTACTGTTTTAGGTCAATAAAAATAGTTACAGAGCAGCACTGCTGTACTCAGGAACAAACATCCGTTAACATACTTTAATTCCCTCTTCATGCCCACTACACAGTAATGGGAATTGACACATAACCACAGAGATGTAGCTTAGCCTAATTGCATGACATTATTTACAAGATGAAAACAGGGCTGCTCTAAGGTCTCTCCCACTACAAAGAGCAGAGACATAATTAAAATGTGGGTCTCTTTGGAGGTTCCTCATTATCCGGCTGTGTATTGTGAAATCTAAAGGTTTGACATTACTAGACTACTATTACTAGACTCATCAAACAGCTACAAATGTTGCACTAAACATACTGAATTTCATTTATCACAATTTCCTGTTTCTCTACAAAGATTTTATAAGCTTTATTATGTAAAAGGAACTGTCTCCTAAATCCTTTTTATGATTTACATGAACAAGAAAGATTATTTGTGGTTAGATAAGGCAATTAGTATTTTTATATTGTTTCTCATAATAACATATCACAATCATAACAAATGTTTTAACAAATTCCTCCTAAATATTTGTGCTACAGTATATAGATGAATGATATCTCATATTGAGCAGTTTAATGAGAGATGTGCTGTTATCTAGATGTGCTGCAGTGAATAACAAAATAACAATGTGAATAAAAAATATGAATAAAATGAATAAAAAAACAATAATGTGTTGGGGGAAGAATAAACTGCAAAAAATCTCATAGACAAAATAACCCAAGCCATGACAATAATATCACTGCGATGAAGAAGCTAATACCATGAACACTTAGCCCTAACAACCACACAAAACACCTTCACAAGAGTAAGCAATAGGATATAAACTATTCCAGCACCTAGGTAACCACTCAAAAAAAGTTCTATGTTACAGACTTACAGGTTCCTAATATAAAAATTCCTAATAACCTAATAACAAATTGTGGAAAACAACCACAGACCACATTTACCAACCACAGAGCTTTCTTCCATAAATATCTCCTAACAACAAAACACAGAAAGGTCAACTCATAATTCTGCACAATTATGAAGCAATCATGCACTCCTGTCCAATATTAATTGAGCTCGACAGTCTGTGGAAGATGAACAAACAGAGCAGAGGTTAATCAGGCCTTTCAGACAGGTGAACTGAACTAACCCTGCAGACTTGATAAATGAGACACAGGGGTATGACTCATACATCTTCCACTGCTTTCAGCTAGCCAATAGCATGGGGTGAGCTTAAGATCTTCTGTGGTGCAGTCACCTTAGCAAAAGTAACAGGGCAGCAGCTGCCAAGCCTCAGGGCAGAAATGTGAAAGTGCTGTGTCTGTGTTCACACAAACACAAAAAGAAGCCCACCTGCTAGTGTTCTAACCTTCTCCCCTGTGGTCCGCTGGGATCTCGGCTGTCAGCGATACACTGATCAAACCTCTGTATGTATTATGCAATAAGCCAGCAGAAAGCAAAGAATTGTGGGTCTTGAGATGGTGAATGCACATATTTGATGATGTAGGTTTGAGGATTAGACACTTCCTGTCTTTTTCTGTTGCCTGACACACATTCTGTTTTTACAACCACTCTCCTTTTCTTAGATTCAAGCCAGATTCATATGCCTAAAAGCCTAGAGCTTTTCTTTAAACTTCTCTTAATATTATGACACTGGGAGACACATTTACTTTGATTGCTTTCTCAATGGAATTAGAAATTGTTAGAAATTTGGCCATTTTTTACCATATGCCATTACATTATAAAGTAACCAATTTTCAACAGAACATTTGTTGCTTTTGAAATAATGCTTTAAGGTGCTAATTGTAAGTCCCAATAAGCAAATTATTATGTTACTGTTGTTATGATTTGTGCTGTGACACAATAACATTGATTTGTGAAATTTGTTTTGCATAGCTAGAAGCATTCACATACTCTTGTTGAATATGCTTTAAGCCTTAAGGGATTTTAGTAAACAAGCACTACCAATAATTCTGTCATTTGGCAGCAGGTGTTGAAACAGCATTTAATCTCAGTGTATGTGATGGACACCATGTCCAGTTTCATTTATACTGTTTGTTACAGCCTTCATGTAGCCATTTTGACCCAATAACAATGCAGAGGTTATAGAATAGACCTGATATGTGTTGCTAAGCAATTAATTTCCAGCAACTGAAATTTTGTTAATCGACCTGTAAATCAGCCTGATTAAATAAGGCAAAAACCTTGTTTAAACCAGGTTATGAAGCCAACCTGGTTACAAAAAACAAAGAACACTTCTAAAAACATCAGTTGCTTTGAAAAGGTACGAACTCCATCTAATTTCTCGCTATACATTTGAAAAGCTAGTTAGCAAATCTTTAATGTTTGTTTACATGCATGCCACAGATGCTAACACTGAGCATGTTGGTGGATCTGAAAGCTAGAAAGGACAAGAGAGAAGATAAAAAATGTTGTGGAGGCTTGAGTACTACAGAGAGGAAAGACCAAACCACAAAGCCAAGATAGTGCCATTACATAGGTCACAAGTCTCATGACATCTGTGTGGTCTGCTGCAAATCCTTGTAACGCTGTCCCTCTCACACACGCTGCGTGCTGGAGGGCTTCTGTTCTTCTGGGCAGACTGACTCGAAGAGGTTCTTGTTAAGGGGCTGACTGCCTCTCTGGAGGGCTACAAGATCAAATTAGAGCAGTGTGGAAACCCAGAATGGATAATGGGCCAGAGGATCAATGCTGATGGATCTACTAGAGTAAATGAGTGTACGTCACTGCATTAGTGGCACATCTTCCTCACTGCCAGACGGGATCAGAACATAATCAGGGCTCAGGGCCAAAATATCACTGAAATGGACAAATTTATAAGTCAGTTATTTAGAGTTTTAATCTAGATCTATGAAATTATGTGTTTTGTTTTATAAGTATATATGTCCATATATCACACACACACACACACACACACACACACACAAGCTCAGACTTACACTCATCTTTATGGGTTAATTTGTTCCCATGGTAACCAAAATTAAAATTTCAAATGAATCTGAAAATCAGCGCCTTAACAATGTATAGATTTGCAAAGCACTTTTTTCTGGAAGAAAATGGCTGTTGCAGTATTGCAGAAAGAAACCAGATATGCATGTGCTCAAATAACGCCTCAATGACTTTCAGTCATCAACGTTTTGGGGAAACTGGATTTGCAGTAAAACACTCTGCAATATATAATCACTTGTAATGTACAGAATAAATAAATATTTTGGAACACAGAGCAAATGAAGTGTAAACTCTTAATTATTATCTGTCAGGTTTAAAATATTTTTATAGTTGGCTGACAGCCAAACTTTTCTGCAGGTGTGAATGTGTTAAGATGCCAGGCAGTTCCAAAAGATACCCAACAGAGATGAGATGAAGATATTGTTATAATCTCAGCAGTGGGGCTATTTTTACCTGCCTATCAGGCCTCAGTGTAAATCTACATGCATGTGTGTGGGTGTGACCTGAATCTGTATAGCACATGACTATGTGTGAGATTCACCATATGTTGAGCTGCTAGTGCCAGGAAAGATTGGGAGGTAACAAGAACAGTATAACACAGAGAATGTCATTATAACCACAGAAACCACAATTATATGTTTTGATTTATGTGTAAATGTAAAGATGTGAAGCAAAATGTAAAGTTATATTACATTATTTTATTTGAATCTGGATTTAAAAAGTGTAAAGCAACAAGTTATGACAGAAACAAACATGTTTAGGAGTTAGTAAAATATTTTATAAAACATTGGAGCCCCATTGTATATAAATATGATCTTTCTATAGAATGTAATGTTTAGAATACAACATTCTGGCAATTATCTTTTATTTATTAATTCTAATGGCCTGAGATTGTTGGTCCCTGTGGGCCTAAGTTCAATGCCTTGTCTGGACTGCCTGTAATTATACCACTGGGGAGAAGATTATCACTTAATAATGACCTAAGTGTTGGTCATTTTCTCACACAACAGCTATCATTGGGAGACTTATTTATTCTAAAGTCTTTTGTGGTGCTTGTATGGTTGTTTTGACTATGAACAACTGTAGGGAGAACACCTGCTTGGTGATTCTTCAAAATCTTTGTATTGTATTAACTAAAATGCCATTTAAGCTCTAGTTTTTGTGCATGTATCTTTGTTGTGGAATTAAAATAAAAGAACAGATGGCTCACCTCAAGAAAAGGCAGATTAACCATTAATCTAAAATGAAAAAATAACGTTTGTTTGTCCAGGTATTGACCATTTTAATATGGAACATGTATGAAATGGTTGCACCTCTTGTAGCCATTGTGCATTCTTCTGTTGCCATGGCAACAGATTAGCAACAGTCTTTTAGGAAGAGGAGGCAAATGAAGTAATTAATCTATCATGCTGTCATGAGTGCAAACTCAAGTCTCCCACAGTCTCACAGCATTCATTTAGTGATGCTAAACAAACACTGTGATAAATAGAAAATGCTGTATACTATAGCCTCACATTAAGTATAGCATGTCACTGCCCAATTTGAATCAGACAGTCTAGCTGTGCACCCAGTATTCGATGCTCAGTATTCAGTGGATGTTTGATCCAGTCTGATAATATCAGCCAGCCAGGAAGAAAGAGGTTCTGAAATTCTGCCTGATATCTTTAACCCTTTATTTGCTAAGATGAAGTCTGTCAAATAGCACCATTATCTGTAATGCACAGTGCTCTGTACTGAGCTGTGCACACTTGGAAACTGGAACAGAACACCAGTGGTGGGATCACTGGGATCCACATTTCTATTGGACCTAATTGAAGCTTCTTGGTGTGAACCTGATGTCAGAAAAAGTCACACCAGAATAACAAATTGAGTGGAAACCTTAAAGGTTTATTGGAAAATGCAAATGAGTAATGCAGTGACTGTTGCACAACAGCCACATATTTAATGTGTTTGTGGCCTCGATTACTAAAATTGTGAATATTAAGTTGACTGAAATGCTGTTAGAACTGAAGTGGATCTATAAAGAAATCTATGTTCACTTTACAGTGTACATACAAATAAGAGTGTGTTCTAAATATACTTTTTGGTTTACTTAAAAAATCAGTGTGGTTCAGAAAATAAGAATGCAGGAGGCGGGATTATATGAGACTGACTGTGAATGTGTGTGTGGATGTTTCTCTCTCTGTCAGTGGTAATTACAGTGGGATGTGCTGGGAAGGCACATATTCGGCTGCTCAGCTGTCTGGGATGGGCTGATAACAACTAAGCGCTAGTCTTTTTTCTTTTTTCTCCATCGCAGACCTTGTGTTACTGTGTTCCTGTTTCTCCTCTTCACTCATTCTCTGCTTCTTTTCTGGATGACTGCGGTCCAGTGTTTCATAGATGGTGGCACACTCACCCAATAAAGAGACCATGACAATGTCCTTATGATATTTTGGTCCGTAAACATAGCTGAAGTCTATTGGTCCATTTCATCATCCACCATATGAACAGCATAAACAGTGTGTCAGTTAAACACCAAGAGAGGCAATTTCAATTTTAGAGTCTAGCAGTTAACTTTGAAAGAACAAGATCCTGCACTTCCTTTCAAGCCCTTCCTTCCTCAAAACACATGATCCGAATGCATGACATCCGAAATGGATGTCAAAACTGTCAGGCAAAAAAAAAGGTTTCTGGAATATATCAGAAGTATATATCCTAGTTGTGAAAAGTAGTTTATTGTGTCATGTGTGTTTAGCTGGTTCATACAGAGGGGGAAATCTCTTCATTTCACCCATTTTAGAAGTGAGACTCTAGAGCTTTAGATGAAACACTGTCTTATTTGCGTCATCAAGGGTGCTTGTTTGTTGTTTGTGAGTCATCTTGCAGAAGCTGTAAAATAAGGGGACCTGGCCTACATTGAATGTTACAAAAAACAAAGCATGTGACTTACTGAAGTGCATGCTGTTTTTGGTACTTTCATTAGTCTGCTTCTTCCATAAGGTTAAGCAATGTCAGATTTATGTATTGAGGAATCTAAGTACAAACAGCTTAATTTAGTCTATGTTCTGACCTAGGACACCATTTGAAAGTCTTAAAAAAGTCTTTAAAAGGGCTTCTCACCCATAGAAGAACCATTTATAGTCCTCCAAAGAAACATTGTGTAGATGTTAAAGGTTCTTGAAAGTTCATGAAACCATATGGCCCAACAAAGAACCTTTTAGGAACCTTTATTTTGGTAAGCGTATATTACACAATTTTAACCTTTCCCTGCACAGCCTGGAGCGTTACTTACAGTGGCAAACAGTAATGTTATGAGACATTTCTCGGGCAGGTCAGACCAGGCAGCTCGGGCTGTTGGAAGTGTCAAAGCAAATATGTCACAGATGTACAGCACACACAGCAGCCACCTAACTCTGATTTCCTATCCATTTATATTTTTATTCTCAAAGAAAAATGGATGCAGTCAGAGCTGAAGGCCATAAAGAAACTCAAAGGCTGCAGACATAATGTATTCTGTTCTCGTCCTAAGTATTTACCATTGGTTTATAAGGGCTCTCAGATATAAGCACTGGTGGCACTGCATGCTGAAACTACTCAATAAGTGTTGGTATATTTCACCTAAAGCATTTAGACTAAATCTAAGTACAAAGGCATAATTCTCAAAGGTTAAGGAATAAGCGTAAGGATTTGTATAAATGTAATTAGCAATTAAATATGTTATTAGAACAGTGTTTACTCATATCAGCTCATAACTAAACGTGTAGTTCCAGTTTGAACTAAAACAACTACAACTACTAAAACAATGTATAATATACTGAATAAGACACTATTTTAAAGACCAAGATATGTGTTTTAAGCAAATAAATAGAATTCCCCCTAATAATTTTTTACATTTAAAAGGTTCAAAGAAACATTTGCCACTTTTTAAAATTTCAGTTAAATAAAGTTAAAAATATTGCATTACAGTTAGTTATTTACAGAGTTTTCTGCCATATTCACACTGTAAGCGTATAATTCTGTACTATGACAAGAATAAAATAATTTTGTGCTTAATATAATGTAGTAGGGGAACAATGTATGACTATTGGTTCTTTCCCAGGCAGGATTTTTCGAATGACATGATAAAAAAATAGCATCACACTGGCATGAATTGCATCATTACCAGAGAATTGCCCAGTAGGTAGTAAACCTAATTGGGCAAAATGTACTATTCTATATTCAACAGCATATTGTGCCAAGACCAGCTGTAAATCATGTCCCTTTAGCTGTTGATTCCCTTTTTTTGTTTATCTTGCCTCTCAAGAGAGCTGTAGCATCCTTGTCTTTTTTAGACAAATGCACACAGCAATAGGAGCCGTGTTTATAGTGCTGCTGTATGAGGACAGCCATGTCTGTGGTTAAAGGGAGATTGCAAATTTGAAGATGCTGATCAACTGAGTGGGTGAGATATTAATTTAATCTGCTCATCAAACTGGGAAAATCAATTAACCCTGGAAATAGAGCATGGCCTTCACAGACAGATTATAATAAGAGCAGGTGTGCTAAATGTATAAGGATCACACAGACACCCCCACAACCCCAACAGTATTGCATTTCAGCATTAACTGGTGCTGTACTGTTTGTGCTACAGCTCTGAGTGACACCTCAGATCTCTGGACTTTTGAAGAGAGACTCTTAAACATAAAAGTTCTTAAAAGTGAACTGAATTGACAGTGATGCCATAGAAGAACCGTTTTTGGTTCCCCAACAAAACCAAAAGATTGAAACATTGATTCACTCAATTGTTCTTAAAAGAGCAATTCCTTTCTTAACTTTTAATAGCCTAATGATTCCTTTCTACTATAAAAGACATTCTGTTAAACGGAAATGGATTTGGATGGGTGTTAAAAGTTCTGTTTGGATGTTAAAGGTTCTTTTGGCTGTATGGTTCTGTTAAAAATGGTTCTTCTATAACACTCTTTTTAAAGAGTGTAATTTTTTTAATTGGCCAGAATGAGATTTTAAATGGGAAACCAAAATGTGATGAATACACAAAATTCAAAATTAGATTCAAATTTAAAAAGATTCAAAATTCAATTATAAAACCTAACCCTGCCCTAAAATGAAATATTCACATATACTATCCTGTCAATTCTAGCCATTAATCTAACCTAAAACAAGTGAATTAACAGACATCCTACAGTAGTTTAAGTCAAGGGCATCGTGAAATCTCACTGTATAAACAAGGTATGCTGGAATGAGACCTGAAATACATTCTCACAAAAACAAATGTGCTTCTTAAATGTTTCTGTGTATTTTTCAGCACTGTTAGCTAGACTCAGCATTAACACATTCTTTGGCTTTTTATCACCTCAGCTCTCTTCAGATGTGTTTTCCTTTTGCTGCCAGAACTTTCTTTGACATTTAAATGTATAAGAAGCTGGTTGTTAAAAGAAGGTTATTTACAGACAGCAGCAGTTTCCTCCAGATAAAGAGTTTTTGATGAAAATGTGCTCAAAGCTCATTGGCAATGTTGGGATGATGTGGGTGGTTGCTATGGCCAGGGGGTTGCTATGTAGTCTGTGTAGTTTTAAGTATTGACTTAGCTTTGTGTCTGGGTGTTCTGAGTGCTTCCTAGATGGAACAAATAACCACAAACCTATCTGTAAGTCTTGATAATTCTTTAATGTAAGCCTATACAGAATTATTTCATTGTTTAATCATCAGTCAGGTGAAAAATTGCTAGATTTTTACATTTTAGAAACATGCTAATTTATATATTTGTTGAACAAAAGACTTAGATGTTTATGCTACCTTTTACATAAATTATTAAAAATGTGATAATGTTGCATTATTCTGCTATATTCAGGGTCTTTAATCAACTGAAATTGTACTACTTTATTGAACTTTTATTAAGTGTTATTACTAACTTTTATAAGTGTTATTTATAACACTTGTGTACTCTTTTTGTGACTTCCCTTTCTCCATCTTTGAATCATTTTCAGGTCACGGTGAGAAAACACATATTATCAGGTTTTGGACAAATTTGTGGATCTCATTCCAGCTCAAGCACATGCTGTCACTAATGAAAATAGACAATATTCCAAATATAAAAAAAAAAATGCTAAAACGTGATTCAGTTGTCACTTACACCATCAATCAAAGTCTTAGGCTAATAATACTGTTGTCAAGGCAAAATTCCTGCAGTTTTACTTGTGGTCTCAGAAGCTATTGTACAGACATTGCAGTGATGGGAACATTGATTCCAACATCCATTAAAAATTAATTTTTGACTCCCTGTGCTGCAGAAGAGTGTGCTTGCGTTTGCTTTATAATTTTAGGCTGCAGACGCCCCCTGGTGGTCACTCTTACACTTCCTCCACTTTCCACCCATCCCCCATCAACATTACCCATGGAAAATCCAAATTCATCTGGCCTTATTAGTAAGGGATTCATTCCTTTATGGCAGCCGATATTCCCATAAACATCTTAAAGTTTTCGACGAGATGTACAGAACAGAGGCTTTGATTAGGAAAATCTTTACTTAATAAGTGGTATCAGTATCAACCAGCACAACACAAAATTGCCTACCACGGTTTCTGAATGTGCTGGTTGGGATTTGCTGCCATCTACTGGAAGAATATCAAATAACTGCATGAACCGTTATTTGAGACAGTATCTCACCTTTTTAAGTCACAATTTTAAGTCACATTCTCTTCTCATAAGAATGTTTACGTATTAAAAGAATATTATAAATTAATAATATTTTGAATTGAAAGTGACTTTCAGCAGCTGTTCAAAAAATTAATTTTCCCCAAAAAGTGCCATTTAAAATGTGATGCCACATAAAAATGTGATGTTAATAACTGTTGTAATACGTATATATTATAAATATAAATACATATAGTATAAATATAATATATATATTATTTATATTTTATATATTTGCCATCTGTATATTATTTATTTCTTAATTAAAGTGTTGAACAGGACATCTTCACAAAGACTTGATGGGTGGTAGTTTAATGCATCTACTCTCTGGTAATGCAGAAATGAATTAGTTAAAAACAATATAAAGACAAAACTAATTTTATTTAAATTTCCTAAAAATGACTTTACATCTTTGTAAACTTCACTGTGAGCACTGATAGTTCCATCAACTTGGAAACCAGCAAGTGTTTGCTAGCAAGTTCTTTTCCAAATGCAACTACTTACTAGAACTCAGTGCTAAACAACATACAACATAAGCGTAAAACTGATTTCTTGTGCAGCCAAGATCAAACTTGTTCAGCTTCAGTGTTTGACATGGATAAAGTGTCCTGGAACTATTAAAGTGTCAGTTAGTAAGCAATCTCTGTACATATGGTGTTTACATTCTGTGAATCCTGCTGTGATCGATGAACTGTTTCAGGTTGTTGAGGTTGTCCCACCACTTGAAGAGGAATGTTTCTGCGATGAGGCTGAACCAGGGTGTGATCTTCAGCTCTTTTCTTTGGGCCTTCTCCAGGATCTCCTTCAGCTCCTCTTTGGAGACATAACAGTGGCTCTGGATCTCATTGGGATCTGGATTCAGGTCCACATCCTTCTGCATGAAGAGGATGTAGTCAATCTCATGTTCCCCCCAGATGCCATCTGACTGGGCTTTGTAATGGATGCGGGTGAGGTAGCTCATCTCTTCTGGGGGCACCTGGAGGAAAGCATTGGACAATAAGTCAGTGTTTCTCAAGCAGGGTGCCTTAGGAAACTTCCAAGAGGGTCCTCAAGATGATTTAAAATGAAACAAAAGGAAGCTTTGAAATGAGCCAAAGCTAAATGTAAGATGTTTTGGTGGCGTTTGGTTATTTTCTAAAACATACATCTTTCTAGATATGCCAAGCTCTAGAATTTGTTATTGGGAACATATAGTGAATGGGGGCCTTTGAATATTGTTGTGGACAACAGAGAGCCTGTAAAATCAAAAAGGTTGAGTACCACTGCAATAAATTCCTGGAGATCTGAACACTTCTATTCATCTAATTTTTGCTTATAAGCACTTGCAGGAATATTTTGTGAGCCAATCACTTGACTTGTAAATGTCATGTGATAATTACTCTGTGGAAAAATGAAATCCTGATTGGCTGACGGCAGCACAAAATGTGCAGTGGCAAACACAATTTGTTCCTAGAATAATGGTGTATTTATGGCATCTACCAGGGGATTACTTTTTCAGGATAGACATAAAACAGTTTTCTGTACTAGTACCTGATCCACAGGAATGCCAAGCTCAGCTTGGAGACGTCTCTGTGCAGCTCTTCTGACTCCCATGGCATTGTTTTCTTCCAGTTCATTAGGGGTGTGTAGAGGGTGGCTACAGCAGGTATTGGTGAAACAGCCTGTGAAAGAACCACCAATCAAGAGTTTAATTCAAGCATTCAATACACAAATAAAAGAATATAAGCAGTGTTATTACACAGTTCTCTGAAAAACTTGACCCTGATTAGTCAAAGATGCTCTTGTCACCACCATCCAGTATAATGGACTAATTCCTACATAGCTGTGCTAGTTTCTTGTTATTCATATCAATTTCTTTCTCATATTAATTTATACTTTTTAATCTATAATACAAAAAACTCAAATCCTAATGTGTGGGTCATCTCCTCTGTCATGTAACTGTACATTACATATTTAAAATAAAATAAAATCATGAGCATTGTAACCTCATGCTAAAGCATGCATGCTAAACTCTACACACCTGGAAAAGTGATTTTGGCATCAGATCTCTGTTGTAAAAGCAGCTTGTTTTCACTGTTAAACAGGAAAACACTAAAAGCTCGATGCAATAACCCTGTATTTGAGGAAACATACAGCAAATATAGCATTAGGTTACATAGAACTGTTCTTTTTACAAATTTACATTGTGCCAAATAAGATCTCTGTGTAATATGCATTTTTTCAAAATACTTCTTAAACATTCAACAAGTGTCTATTAGTATTCAACACAGGTATCATTTAAATACCTTTATCAATATTTGAGTTTAGATGGCAGTTTTTCTTGCTGTCAGCTCCAATCTTTCTGTCATTCTCATCGATCAGAATACACATCTCTGCAAGCAACTGAACTTGCTTTTCATCCAGATTATCCATGTTAATCTCAGGCATCTTTACAGCTGTACTGAGTCCTCTGACCTGACTGTATAAACACACAGTCAAACACACACAAACCTCAAAACTAATAATAAATCACTTAACTACATAACTTAAACTAAATAATTATTCTGTTACATTATAAGGTAGACAATTATACATTTATAACACTTATAAATTTAGGTATTAATATAACATCTTATGTAAAGCAGAAACACTTTATATAGACAAATAAATTAGTAATAATATAAGTCAAAAATAATAATGCCATTTAAACAATTATTAAACCAACAACAACAAAATAAAGCTAAATAGGCTAAGATAGTGCAACAATGTTGTAAACATGTATACATGACACAGATACAGGCTTTAAAATATCACCCGCTCATAAAGTCAATTTTGTATCATATAATAAATGCATAATTCAATTAATATGATCTCACCTGCGTAGATGTGTGTCTTGTAAATGCAGTCCGTCTGCGTCTGCATTGGCTTTACTGGGCCTCGCAAACTGAAAAGCAGCTGATCTGCAACAGTGTCTGCGCACCGCCCATAACAGCCGCACCATGAGCAGACTCGCAACGCAGACCAATCACAATCCACAACAGTACAAACACATCATCACACCACAGTCGATCTACACACTGCTGTATAACTTAACAAGTAAACTGCGCTGAACACACATACACTGCAGTAGCGAGTATTTTCAGCCTGTCTTTATAACCGCGCCGATCACAGACTCACACACACCCGATGTAAAATACTGTAAATTCTGATCGTCGCTGACGTGTGACGAAGCGACGCACCATTGGTCATAATTTTAAGGCATTCATTGGTTGTTGTTTAACCTCATTTCTGGATTGGTCAAGATGCAAATGCGATCTCTTCCGGGTTTGGTTGACGGAAGGAAAAGGTGTATTTTTTAACAACATTTATAGAAAATGTGAGATTTGCTTATATTTTCTGTGTTTAACCATAAACTATTTACAGGAATTAAAAATCAATATTTTAGCTATAGGTGCTTTTTTATTTGATACTCCAGAGTGTCGCAATTTATGGCGTCTTTATATTGTTTTAAATTTCACAATATACCTATTTGTGTGTTGTTATAAAATATATATGTTTTAATGGCTACTTTTATTCAACCATTTTTAAAACTGTTTTTTTTCTTTATGTTATCTATATTTGTAATTGCAGATATAATGTAAAATATCGGTTACTACTACATTCTCAGCATATATCATGCCATAGGAAATGGACGTGTATCTATATGATTTATATAATTATAAAATACTTTAATAATTAATATAAGATTAATTGACATAACGATTATGTGACTTTTATTTTGAAGTGTACGTTCTGTTAGAGGCCCGTCAGTTCTGCTTTCATTTCCCCCTACTTCACACACTGTCTGACAGTATCGGGTTTGAAAACAACACCTGGGTGTCAAAATCCCTGTGAATGTGTAGACAGATATATTAAGTGTGTTGTGTATCATGCTGGAGAACTCACAAACTCAGCAGCTTGCCATCAGCGAATGACAGACACCCTGCGATCATCTACATCAGTGATAAATGTGAGTATTATTGAGAGAAGAAGCGCTAATATTTGTGATAATGCAGGATTAGCCCGTGAAGGTAAATCACAGACTGTGCTTGCATCTTTATAAACAAACAGCTGCTATTTGAAACCGATCACAACAGTGTTAAGATGTTTGATCACATTCATTACGTTGTACTGTATTGGTGGTGTGTAACTGAGCAGGCCAGCTGACCTTCATCTGAATAAATCTTGTGTTTATTTTGTTAGCTTTAATTTGTTAATATGTTTTGTTAATTCAAACGCAATTGTTTGTTTGTAGTAGTTTATTGTGCATTTATTCATGTCAACAGATACAACATGATATATTGCATTATATAAACATGTATAGTACTGTAGGTTTATTTAAAAGAAATCCACATTGTATTTAAAACAGTGTGCAGTATGCAACAACAAACATTTTAAACACTACTATGCCACATTGTCATCAGTTATTTTCAAGTGACATCATAGTTTAGCTATGGCAGGTGGCATCCAGTTGCCTTCTAAAAATCTGTCTAAAAAAACAACAAAGCTGAAAAAAGCAAAAAAAAGAAAATCTGATTTTCCATTAGTCAAAGTTTAAGTCAATGTTATAATTCACACTTTAAATGCATGGCTTAAATGCCCTATATAAGATATAAAGCATGACTCTGCAGGTTCATACATGCATGCATGTATTGTTTTAATATATTTGAGTTTCAAAGCCAAAGGTTTCAGACTACTACTACCCACTAACCTGATCAACTAACACCTGTCTGTTTTAACATCTTTCTCCATGCACAGAAGCTATTAGGTGTGGTTGTGAGAATGCTGTAAGATGCACTCTATGCCTGCAGCTTTCCTTTCATCATTGTCATGTTTGTGAACCGATAGATTGTGCTGTTTTTTGGTCAGTGCTGGACTGCTGCCCTGCGGCCTGCCGCTGTGATCTACATCATTTAAGCAGCTGTCTGAGGATGTGTCTGCTTTGTTTATCATTCACTGCTCTCCATGCCTGGTATTTGTTTTTCTTTTGCATGTTTATTCATTACAGTTATGTTCATTCATACACATTTAATACGTTATGAGTTTTGGGTTCTAAGGCCTGCATTAACTCTGTTATTTTCTGTAATAGCTTGCTTGCTTTTTTAATGTATTTCTAATTTTGACATCATCTCACCTAACATTTGTTAAGCGTTACGTTAAAATGTAACATACATGTCTGTGCTGAAAGCTACAAAAAATATTAATGAATCAGTCTCAGGTTGAGTAAACAAAGGATTTTTTTTGGGGGGGGGGTTGGATTGTTAAAATAATAATAATAAAATAATAATGAAAATATCTTTAATCTTCAATAATGCAATATGAAGGAAATTACTATAATGTTACTGCAATACTGCAATGAAAATTATGCTGATGTAGTTCAAGAAAATTTTGTTTACCTAATATAATGTGTCACTTCTTTGCTTTAGGGTTGAAGTATGACTCAGATATTCAAATTTATCATCTGATTCACCTACACAAATCATCATGATTCACCCACAACACTACAGACATCAGAATTTCACAGAAGCTTCATTTGAATAATTCATTTACATATGTAGTTATGTATGTATCTGAGTAGCATTATGCTAAGCCACACCCACAGTGACTAAGTTCTGCAGATATTTCATCAACCACACCTTATGATACACTTCCTGTCTTTTGGTATTTAGCAGCACATTTACACCATGGCATTCAGGAGTAGGTTCTAACGCTTTAAACAAGGACACATTGTTTTCCCATGCTGCAGTGAGCCGGGCAAACCCTGCCATCTGTTTGCTCAGTTTCAGGTAGGAAGCGTGTAGGGGGAAGTCACTGAGGAGTGATGCCTGTTGAAAGTGGAAACAGCGCAGCCGCCCGTCAAGTCAAACAGAAGCGCAAGTCGCACAGTCTCTCCATTAGGAGGACCAACAGCACTGAACAGGACAGACCAGGCATGCAGAGGGACATGCTGGAGGGGCAGGTATGTTGTTTCTCTTGTTTCTGGTGCTTTGATCTTTCAAACTGGCACAATCATTTGATTTCCCAGGTTCCAAACCTTGAAAGAGACCATTGTAGGAGTGTTCTGTCTTTTCCATGTGTTAAGTCAAATATGACACACAGCCAGTTCTGTGGCATTTTTTCGATTGTTTTGTTCTAAGGAAACCTCAGGCCATATCTGCTGCGATAAGTGATAAGTGTCCTGTTTTGTTAAATGTATAGTGATTGTTTCAGAAAATAATTAGAGGTGTTTCATGTTTAGTCTGGTCTGGACCTGATGAATAAAGTGTTAATGTCACTA